>VSMD01081361.1:0-52862 GCA_008750895.1 Mirza zaza | reverse complement strand
TTGGCTTCCACTTGCTTGGAATACTGATCTCCACCCTTTTATTTTTAGTCTATATGCATCCTTGCAGGTTAGATGTGTTTCCTGAAGACAGCATATACTTGGCCTGTATTTTCTTATCCATTCAGCCAGCCTATGTCTCTTGAGTGGAGAGTTTAAGCCATTCACATTTATTGAGAGAACTGATAGGTGAGGTAGATTACTGTTCATTCTGTTGGGTTGGATGTTGTTGCTATGATTTCCGTCTTGACCCATTGTAATATCTGGCCTTTAATCTTGGGATTTTGGTTGTTTTTATATTCGTGGGTTATTATTATGGTGTTCCGTGCGTAACGCTGTTTTGAGTACTTCTTGTAGGGCTGGTCTTGTCTTGGTGAATTCTCTGAGCCTTTGTTTGTCTGAGAATGTCTTTATTTCTCCTTCATATATGAAGCTTAGTTTTTCAGGGAATAAGATTCTAGGCTGGGCATTGTTTTGTTTCAGAAGAGTGAGAATGTAGCCCTAGTCTCTCCTTGCTGGTAAAGTCTCATTAGAGAAGTCTGATGTTATTCGAATTGGCTTTCCCTTGTAGGTTACTTGCTTCTTTCGTCTTCCAGCTCTTAGAAGGGCCTCTTTAGTTGATATTTTGGTCAGTCTGATGACTGCATGTCGTGACGTCTTCCTGTTTGCATTGAATCTCCCAGGGGTCCTCTGAGCTTCTTGAACTGGTATATCAAGATTTTTAGCAAGGCCTGGGAAATTTTCCTCTATTATATCTTCAAATAGCTTGTCCAACCGTGAGTGTTGCCTTCTTCCCCTTCTGGTAACCCTATAACCCTCACATTAGGTTTCTTCACATAATCCCACAGCTCTTGTAGGCTTTGCTCTTTTCTCTTATTTCTCTGCTCTATCTCTGTGACTGTTTTATTTAGTTGGAGGGTGTTATCTTCAATCTCTACGATTCTTTCTTCTGTTTGATCTACCCTGTACTTGAGACTTTCCACTGTATTTTGTAGTTCCCTGAATTGATTTTTCATTTCCAGGAGTTCGGTTAAACTTTTCTTCATTGTGTCTATTTCTTTAGTGAACTTTTTTCCAGATCCTGGAGGCTTTTTGTGGTTTCTTTGTGTTGGTTATTGAATTGTTCTTGCAGGTCAGTGAGTGTTCTTATGATCCACATACGAAATTCCTCTTCTGTCATTTTGGTTGCCTGATTTTGGTTAGTGCCCGTTTCTAGGGGGCTGGGGCTCCTTTTTGGGGGTGTGTTTTCCGATTGGTTCTTCATATTTCCTGAGTTCCTTCGCTGATTTCTTCCCATGTCGATCAGTTGTTGTTTCTTTTCTTTAGGTTTTTGTTTGGGTATCAGCACGCCTTGTTTAGTTTCTGAGCCAGTAGGTGGTGTCTATGGGTGAGATTCGACCACTCCCTGTATAATGAGTCCGTAGGTGTCATGAAAAGGGTGTGCAGTATGCTCTCCCTGTCAGGAGGTGGCGCTTGCTTGGAGGAACAGGCTACACTGTTATTTTTATGTCCTGATATCAGCTCCTGTTCCTGTAGAGAGAACTCTAGTGCCTCAGGTGGTGGGTGGGGCCCTGGGTCTTCCAGGTGTGTCCTTTTCTCCCCCTCAGTGAGGGCTGGTCTAGGAGAGAGTCTGGGCAGAGCTGGGTTGGGTAAGCCCACCCTCAGGCACCACCAATGTCGTCAGCAGTGGTCAAAGTTTTGTTCTCTGCTTCTAGGCAAGGCTGACAGGGAGGGGCTGGAATGGCCCTGCTTAGTCAGAGAGTCTGCATGTGGGGGTGGCGCTGTCCGAGACCCGCAGTCTGGAGTGAGTCTGGCCTCTTTTCACCGTCCCCAACTCTGTGGCTACTCCTGGGCCTCTGCTAGCAGGCCAGACCACATGCCACCATGCCTCCCCTGTCTGTGATGCCGGCGGGGCGGTTCCCTGCGCAGGAACGCCACCTGGGCTGGGCGCACGGCCTCTCTTTGGGGGCAGGGTTGCCCTCTAGGATGCTTATCTGCCCTTGAAGACACCCACACCTCAGCAGGATTTTCACATATATCCCTTCTGTGCCCCGGGCACTGTGAGGCCTCGGTGCACGGGATGTGATCTGCAGGTCTGACCTCTGGGTCCCAGAGTTCCAACTATATCCCCACCAGGGAGAGCAGTCCCAGTCCCAATTCACCCACAGGGAGCCCAAGCTGGGTCTATGTCTCTCAGCCTCAGGGTCTGCCCCGTTCTCCT
The DNA here is from genome assembly GCA_008750895.1 of Mirza zaza. Taxonomy (NCBI): domain Eukaryota; kingdom Metazoa; phylum Chordata; class Mammalia; order Primates; family Cheirogaleidae; genus Mirza; species Mirza zaza. Next base: position 50,644 of record VSMD01081361.1, on the reverse strand, counting down.
GGGATCACCGTGCCAGCAGCACCTGGGAGGGCTGGCGGGCAGAGAGCTCACAGTCTGAGTTCCTCTTAGTCAGCTGTAGGGCCCCAAAAAGGAAGGTCCCATTCCCTGTAGGTGCCTCTGGCTGGTGGCTATATTGTCTCTCTGTCTCTCTGGGCAGCCACGGGTAGGGTCGGGGGAGGGGAGGAAAAGGCAATATGGTGCCTGCCACACGGCTCGGGTCTGTGCACACGGAGGTGACCCGAGGGGTTGGGAGCCTGGTGCTGCGTCCGCTACTGGCTTACCACTCACTGGCGGCAGCCATCGCTGGGCTGGTGTCCGCAAGTCTCTCCGCTTGCTGGGGAGCCCACCAGCAGTCCGGGATGCAGGGGAGGGGAAACGGCAGATCCACCTACCCTTCCCGCTGGTCTCCGGGCTGCTCCGGGGGTCCCAGCTTCCAGTTCTCCTCCGCGACCTCCTCCCGTGGAGTCTCCCATGGTCTCAGGTACTTCTCCTTCCGACCCTCATCCGATGTAGGCTCGTCTTCTTGCTTCTTTCTTCTAATTTCTGCTAGAATCCGTCTTTTCAGCAGAGACACTCCGTCTGGCGGTGTTTCTCATCTGCCATCTTCTGGGCGGGCCAGGTCAGATAATTCTTTCTGGCTTTATGACTGGTTTAATGGGACAAAAGTCAGGTAAGGTGAGAGTGACTTTCATGCATTTGCAGTTTTCTCAAATTTCTTCAGTCTAAAATCTTTAATATGCTAAGATGCCATAATTTGGGAGAGTGTGTCCTGAATTCCATCAATGTTAATCTGATGTTTGTTGTTTAATTTATATTTGTTTCTTTTTAGAAACTTTCAAAGTATCCTTGGTGTTCTGAAAACTTCACCATTATGAGCTAGTTTTTTTTTTCATACATTATATTGGACATTGATCCTTCTGTTAAGAAAATTATCGTTCATTATATCTTCGATGATGCTAGTAGTTGGATATTGGTTCACACATTGATTCTTTATATGTTTTCTCCACTATCTAATATCTTTTTCCTCTTTGCCTTTTTAATCTACTTCCTGAGAGATTTCCTTGCCTTTATTTGTCAAAGTTTATATTCAAATTCTAGTTTCTGCAATACAGTTTTATTGCATTTCTAAGATCTCTTCCCTTACAGCAACCAGTTTGACTAAATAATAAATAACCAAAAATGGATCTAGTTAAATGTTGCCATTGGAGTTTAAGAAAACATGGCAATATCTAATATAACGTAAGAAAATTTCTTTATGTAAAATAAGGTTTAAGTAAAATGACCATCAGTTGTCCTGATTACCTCTTAATTTGATTTTACCAAACAGTAATTACTTAAAAAATAAAAGAATAGTTTAGCCTTGTAATCATAATTTTCATGCAGAAAATATATTAAGAATATATTTCTACTCTCAGATTTATTTCCCTCATCTAAAAAATGAAAATTGAATATTGCATAACCCATAACTTAAGGAAAATCTATTTATTTATATTCATGAGGAATTAAAGGTGAAAAGCATATATCTTCATCTTTCCCTTGAACTGCATTATTATATGATTACTAAACTTATAAAACTTTGCAAAATCTCATATTTACCTAACCAGTGATACTGTTTGGATGTTGGATGTTGAACTAGCATTGAATTAGAAAAGGCTGTAAAACTCCAGTAATTTGGGGGACTAAAATTTTCATGTTTCATTATGTAGTTATGTGTATTCAATTTATACTCTACAACATGAAATCCATTCAGATCTACCTTTATTTCATTGTTTATTTTGTACCTGTTTACAAACTTGCCTTCTCTAAAGATTTTAAGAACATGAAATTAGAGAAAACAAAAGGATGTTGATTAGATTATGATTCGAGCCAGGTGCGCAAAAGTAGACACTGATTTTTTTTTAATTATATTCAGAGCAAAGATAGATAATGTGATCCCTATTTACAGTAGTTCATCTTGGCCTTTAATCATTTGTTTATCCATGAGACTATTGATTGCTGCTCCAGCCAGGAGAACAGCAGTGACACAGAGGTAAGAAGAGCAGCAGTGTAATTCTGTGCTGTTGGCTGTTCCAAACTATGAAACTATAATTCACAAAGTGATAGATAACAGAAGGTAATTTTATGGTTACTAAGAATGAGTTTGCATTTGTTTGTGTAGTTACTATATAAATTTATAGATGCATTTTGTTTGTATCGCATTTTAAATTTTAGTGGCTGAGCAGGAAGAGGATTGAAGTAGTACAAGGAGTATGTTCATGAACTCCTTCCTTAGCAGCCACTTGTAAAGGTGGACTGTAATTCAACATGAAATAGGTTCAGAATGTTCCCACAAACTCATTATAAATCACGCTGCTTCGAAGGTATGGTGTTATTAAGTTTGTTTTTTGATTTTCTCTTGCCCTTCCTCCATCATCTTATCTGGAGAAAGAGTTTAAAGGCAAGAAAAGTAATTCGGTGAGGCTCCACTTTTAGTGGCTGAAATAAAGAAAGGGTTGTTAGTTCATTTCACTAAGCCATAAATGTAGTTCCAAGAATCAGGGATTTTTTTTCCCCCATGTCATGGACTGACTTTGTCTTCTGCTATCTGGCCAAAGTTTGATAATGAAGCAGTTAATTTATGCACACAAAATTGTGCCTTTTATGTATTTTGGAAGCTGTGAATGACTGTCATAGGCTCCAACTATAGCAATGAAACTCAGATGATTCCAATAATGATGGCACAGTAAGTCCAGATGAAACATGTCAAGGGTTGTAAAGGTTTACTTTTTTGTTCTTGTATAGATTCTAGAAAATAATTTTTAATATATACCATTTTTTTAATGTCTGGGAAAACTTAGGTCTTATTTACAATAAGAAGCAGGATTAAGCCTGATAAGAGCAGTTCCAATTCTCTCATTGAGAGAATTGTCATCTTACTTAAAGATTGTGAATTGTTTGAGAACAAAGGGTTATACCTTACACATTACAGTAGCTGGCACCCAGTTGATTTTCATGTATGTATTTTGAATAGGGCTGGACTAAACTTTGAGAAATGTAATGATGATTGTCACTAGTGCTTGTTAATTCCCAGTGCACATTCTTACCTAATGAACAAGCCATTTTCTCAGGCAGAGGTTGTTCTCCAGCACCAATCATCCTAGGATTCAGTTCCCCCTAGATCTCCCAACTCTTATTCCAGCACTTGGCATAAAATAGGCACTAGATAATTGTTTACGAAACAAAGAAGAATAAATGTGAAACATTTTGTAGCCATAAAGTATTTGAAGTCTAAGAAATCAGAGTACTGGAGAATTATAAAACATAAAAGATGTCTTCGTTTGAAGTGTTAAATTCTAATTATTTCCCATTCCATTCATTATCTAAATATTCTTTAAAAGTAAATCTAAAAAGATTCTCAACTTCAAAAATATATTTAAAAATCAAATGAGCAAATGACTTTTCATAAAGATCTAAAGAATAAGAGTGATACAGAAACACAAAATATTAGAAAAAAGCTTTTCACTTAATAAAATTAAATTAATCAAACATGCATTTACTGAGTGACTATTATGGCCTTAGCCTATACTATATTCTTCAGGAGATTTTAAAAAAGTGATCCAGCATGCCATGTTTCTAGAGGCATTTAGTATAGCTATAAGGAAACAAACTAATGAAGCAATTAAAAATCAATGACATTAAACCACTATCTATCCAAATGGGACTAATCGCTCTTCTCTAAATACATCCCACATTTTCCTAGCTCACCATAATTGTTTGTGATATTCCCCTTGCCTGGATTGTCCATGTACCTATTTCTGCACAAAGTCTATTCCTCGTTCTAGGCCCAGTTCACGCCACTTTCTGAAGCCATTCCTAGCCACACCGATAAGAATCTCTGTGTCCTTGTTCCATGACATCACCACTCCTTGACCTGTAACCTGCATTTAGCATTGTCTCCTTTGCATCACAGATTTGTATATTGACCCTTCATGTCTACACTGAAAGCTCCTTAAGAAAAAAGCCTCAGGAATTTGGAAATGCTACCAGAATATGATACAAAAGAAACAGTACTATTTTTTGTCCTTCTCTCTTTCTTGTTTCTTTCCTTTACCCCCAACTATGCTTTAAACTTAGGGGTGTTTTAAAATAATTTGTATTGAATAATATAAGTTATACTGATAAAGAGTATGATAGAAGTTTGAACATTAATATAGAAGAGCAAGATGGGAGTCGCAATGATTGAAGATCGTTTCATAGAGAATGTGCAAATTCAGCTGGAATTTACGGAAGAGTAGAGGGTGTGTAGAGCTGACTTGAAGAATAATAAATAGGACTTGTAAAAGCATAAAAACAGGAGGATATTTGTGCAGAGGACTGTGAGGCCAGCACCATTTGATGTTGTATTTTGGAGAGTCATAGGAAATACGGTAGGAAAGGTGGGATGAGATGGATGTTAGAGAAGCCCGAACATCTGTGCTCATCATAGTTAGGCACAGACAGAGCTTTAAATTGGGAGGTGATAGGAAGATACCACAATCTCATGATCAGGGAAGACATAGAAAGAAATCAGGATTTTAAGAAGCTTAATCTGGCAGCAGAATACAGGATACAATAGAAAAAGAATAGATTGGATGAAACTAGATAAAAGTGTGCTATAATAATTAAGAATAAAATGATGAGTTCCTAAATTGTTAAAGCCACATAAATGGAAAATTTAGAGAAAAATGTGAAACATAAGCAATTAATAAAATATGAGGTAAAGATCTGGTGAGTATAGATACAGAGTAATAATTTCCTGTGTTTCAAATTTATTATTACCAGGCAAACATTTTTATAGTTCTGATACAGTTTCATAAAATTTTAATACAGTGAGGACTTCCTGCACCTTCTCCTACAGGTCTTTGTGGTTTTGATTGCCCTGGAGCGACCTACCTACTTTCTGAAACTTCACTCATCCTTCAAAACCACCTCAAGAATCTCTTCTCCATGAAACTTTTCGTTATAACTGCAAGTGGAGGCAGTTGAATGTGATTATTTGCCTTATTATACGTATCATATTCTTCCTCATATTAAATTTAATTATTTGCATAATTGGTTATTTTATGAGATGCCAAGTTCTTTAAGGACACTCACCTTGAATTCATTCCTCATTGAGTAGCTCGTTCAAAGTAGGTGCTCAGTAATTGGATGAAAAAGATAAAAAGAATAAACAATGACTGAAGGTCTTCTAACCCCTGTGGTTACACCGAAAGGAATGGGAAGAAGAGTTAAAGAGGAGCCAGCAATGGTCTATTCTAGATGTGTTGAATTTCAAGGTATGAAATATTAACTGGAATAAATAAAATAATAACTGGAAATACTAGTAATTTGGAATATCAGTGAAATTTCAGAAATAGAGCTATATTAGGGGGTTATCTCTATAGACTGAACCACTGAAATTGATAATGTCTTGGTGAAATAGGACTAAACAGAAAAGACAATTAAGTGTGGCAAGAATTTTGGAAACCAGCCATATCCTGTGGGGAGAAAGATGAAGAGAAACCGGGGAAAAATACAGGAGGGAGGAAAATAAAGAGAGACCAGCAAAAGGCCTTGTTCTAGAAACTAGTGGAAGTCTGGGCTTCAAAAGCTAGTGGTCAGTAGTCAAATGCTGAAAAGAGTTGCCCTTTATGATTTGTACATGTAACCCTGATAAAAAATAAATAAACAGTACTAAAACTGACTGCAAAGACTCTGACTTACAGCTGCTGTGAAAGTTATGTCCTTGAGAGAAAAAAATCAAATAAGAATACATTGCTTGTCGGGTGTTAAAGAAAAAAACAATCTACACAACAACGGCTACAAATTACAGAGTCTATGCTTCACAACAGTATGTCAATGAAAATAGTTCATCAAGAAAGGTTATATATAATTCTGGTTCAGTGTACACTAATTTATTTTTCATTCCATTTTTAATGAATTCACATTAAAGAGATTCTTTTGAAGTCATAATGTGTTATTTTTTAATAATTTATTTCTGGACTTTAAAAAATTAATAATATTTGCACAGGGCCATTTTATAATCACAATATGGCATTTCAAGGTGTGAATTATGATATAATAACTCATACCTTGTGCATTTAAACAAGCACTCATCCTATGGCCTCATTCTTAGCAAAGCAAAAGGTATGAATTATTGTGTAATAACTCATGTTCTGTCATATATTATTACTTAATTATGGAAGAAGAGGAGAATTTTAACTAATTTCTGGCTCAAAAAAATCTAACATTTTATCCTTGGGGAAAAAAAAAGCTCAAATGCTTGACACCATAGGATCACTTTAAGCCTTTTTCCACTCAGACCACTCTAGATTAACTTTTTATAGTACCCTTGACCTTACCCTTCTTCCTGAGAATCTCAGGAAGTTTTCAATAGAGAAATTACAAATCCCAACTTAGTCCTCTACAGAATTACTTATTTGGATCTCCAAAATAAGCAAATTTATTATTTCAAAAAAGTGTTCAAGGTATTATAAAGAAAAGTAAAATCTGACTTTTCTTTCTAGTAAAAATAAGCAGAAAATAAAAGGAAGGAAGGAAAAATTAAAGTATGAATTTCTATTAACCATGATAATTTTCTGATAGAATTGTTGAACAACAGAAAAATCTCTCCAAGATAGTGCAAAATATACTCATCCGTAATCATTAGAAAACAGCACATATATTTTCCAGGAAAGGATATAAATATCCTCTCAGGGCCAGATCACCAATAATTATTATTAAATGATAGCAAGAGTTTATCTCAAAGTTCAAAGCAACAAAGTTATTTATTTGATTCCTTCCTTGATGTTAGATAGAAAGGGTTTTTTCCCCCCCATCTTTATGAAGCTTACAGAACAGAAAGAAAAAAAATGGAAACAGAAGGAAGACTAGATATATTACAATACACAACAGTTCAATAAAACAGCCAACATACCAAACAAACACTATAGAGTAGAACAGCCTAATCCTTCAAATGCATCATTAAGGAATGATATATTTTTTAAAAAACTTGTAGAGTTTGTGTGCTAGATAAATGAGGTGGAGACAAAGAGGATCATGTGCATGTGGAGAATAAACCACCATGCCACTGACCAGTTGGTTGCTGACTGATTAATTGTCTGTCTCTATTACTACTAATCAGTGAATTAATGTTTGACGTTGTTGCATGAACTTCTTCAGAAGCCATTCTTTTTGCCTACTTTACCCATAATCTCCCACTATAATTTATTATCCTAATGGCATTTTTGTACCTTAAACTTAGGACTGGTAGATGTCAATGACTCAAGGCTGGGAGATCTCATACATTCAAAACTTTATGGAACCTTCTCAATCAATATAAAGACTTTTGGTGACACCACTAGGGAAACAGCAGGATAGCACTGAGACAAAACCATGCTTCAGACCCACCTGGTTACTTGACTTACCTTGGAGTTTTATGTATAACATCTAAAACTTCTTTGTCTCCAAAGGGACACGATGGCCTCTCATTCTTCGGTCTAATGTTCTGGTGATTGCTATAGAATTTGCCAGTCCACCTCCAGAATAGCAAGACAAGGTGAGTGTTTTCAATTACTTTTTAAGATCTCTGATGATACAGCAGTAACGCCTGGTATCAGCCCTTGGTCTTTTTGAAGCTGGTTTAAACTCGGTTCATTGTGTTCTCTTAAATTTAGGATGTATATAATGGCATGTCTATATACATGGTCATGAATTAGAAGAGCACAGAAAGAATCAGGATATATGTACTATATTATTACATAACCAGTGATCATATCAACTGATTTATATTAATAATTAGGGGTAAATGATTTATAACGTAGTGGTTGGTTATAAATGGGACTTTGACATTAACCACTCATTTAATGCTTTATGTAGGATTTGTTTGAGCTAGGCCATGTTACCCAAATTAGGTTTTGTATGATTTTTTTGTAGCACACATACCCAAGTTGAATGAGTATATCCCCAAAGTCATATATCTTTTCCTTATATAATATAATTATTTTATCTAGAATACATATAAAATGATGTTTAAATTTTTATTTAGACAGAAATTCAAAAAATAATATGATCAATATGATCATTACTTTGCTTAAAATTCCACTATTTCTGTATTTATGAATGCCTTAAAATGAAAGCTTCTTTAAAGAATAAATTATTTCCTTAACTAGAATAATAAAAATGTTTTTTTCATAGAATTAGGTAAATTCCTAATTAATCTTCTAATTTGCTGAAGTCTGGATCTCATTTAATATTTCCTGGTTCTGAATACAATATAGTTTTATATACTCTAGTTAAAGAGCTATGACAAGGGACTAAATATCTCAGGAATAAGCAATTAAGAAAATGAATCCATTTAAAAAATAAGGGGTGAAGCAGCAAAAGTTCACCTTAGAATGAGAAAAGCAGATTATTAAAATTATATTAAAGTATGATTATTCATCACATAATATTTATTATTGTCATATGCTTCTATCCCTTTAGTTTAGCAAGATACATCACAGATGTCCCTACTAATGGGGACACAGATGTCCTCTTCTATTCACATACAAGATTAAACTCATGGCTGGACTCATGCTCCATCTAAAAATTTTCCTCTCACAGAGATTGGTGAAAAGATGTTTTCAGTGCAGAACGAAATTACTTCTATAAGTTCGGGGAGAACTACTGCCATAGAGTCCAAAACTGCTTAATCTCCATGTCTCTCATTCCCTTCTGAGACAACTCTTTGTCTCCAAATGCCTTCTTTAAGTTGAACAGATGAACATTCTTAATGATAGTTTCTCTGAAGTATTCACTAGCTAGCTATTTTCAGTACAGAAGGTAAGTTGGCGGAGTGACAAAGGTTTGTGACTAGGTATTTCTTGAACATAAAAACAACTCACTTCTTTTCAGTGCAAAATAAACGAACAAAAGTATACCTCATATTCTTTTATCTAAGTTTTTCTAGCATCTTCTTTTGTGCTCTTTAGATCTGGATGTCTATTTTTCTCTCTGTTTTTATAACCTGATAGTTTTAACCTAGTATTTGATGTTTCTCATAGAAGAAAAAATAAATAATTCTTTCCAGGATTCCATTTTCTCTTCCTCACTCTAAAAAGAAAACTTATTAAAGAATTAAATACTAAATATGACTCAATTAGAAACAGCCAACACCTTTTGAAATCTTCTCCATAAAATTGGATACTTCATAAATGCACAAGCGGTCCATTCTTGGAAAAGAGCTAAGTCAATTATTTTATAATATAGTAGCACATAGTCCTATTTTCAAGCTAAAACTTAGCAAGGTGGTTTGCTATATCCTTATAAATGTCTGCCCTCTTAACATGCTGTAAATGCATTCTAAAATTTGTGCTAGGTTCTGGTTGTTAGGGGGAAGAATTAATGCATTCTATTAAATTTAACTTTTGCTGAAACACTCTTACCTCAGCTAAAGCTCAGAGCTGTAACTGGAGACTAGCTTCTAAGCAATTAAGAAATAAAATACCTGGCTTTTACAATCCATCTTTTGTTCTGGGAAATGCCTATACTTAAATCAGTATGGCGTTAGACAGGGACTTGTGACCACTAAATATTTAATTTCATCAAAGTCTATCCATATTCTATGCTTTGACAAGCCCATTACTATATAAGTATTATTTAAACAAGCAGGAACATTTCAATTAAGTATATACTTACATTGGTCAAGTGATTCTGCCCTATCTCTGCTCAAAAATTTACTATGTTTCCCTACAACATATAGAATAAAATACAAACACCTTAGCCTAACATGCTGATCCATTCACCACCCCCTCAATTCATATACTACATTTAGCCACCTTCATTCCTTTTCAAAAGCTGCTATCTGTTCCTAGAATGCCTTCTTCTCCTTATCTTTTAAACCCTATCCGTTCTTCAAAGTCCATTTCAAATAAATGAATCTATGACATGCCCAACTGAAATTAATCTTTTGATAGTCCCTCTGCCAGGTCTGCCAGCTACTGGTACAATTTATACACATGCTTACTTCTTACCTCACAGCATCCCTAAGATGTTAAAAAAATCTGTCCCATAGGAGCACAATTTGAATTATGTTCTTACGTTTTGTCCACAGCTTAGTGCTTGGCCATAGTAGGTGCCCAATACATATTGATGAATTTGAGATAGACAATATACAGCACCTCTATAGACTAGGTCACCTGGACCTCATGCCTAATGGGGCCCTACGTATCACAAACACACATGAACAATTAAATGTATTTCGAAAAATACATAGGTACCTCCATCATCAAGATCCATCACTTACTAGTTCAGCACAACTCAGTCATACATCCCTGTTCTCATACCTAATATGGCTCAGGCAGGCCTCACAGAAATGCTTTTCTGTGTCGCTTTGCCCAGTGTCTTCAAAACAAAAGACCAGCATGTAACAATGCCCTCAGCGTTTGTAGGTTGTGCTGCAACCTGCAGAAGAAGCACTTAGGTGCTTCTCTTCACAGAGAATTTATATTAATTTGAATTCTTCCTCTCAGATAATGTGACTATGATAGATACTTGCATTGGAAGCATTATTTCCTAGTAGTGCCTAGCAGCCATTTTTTCTTGTTTTTCTTTGTATTAAAGCTAATGGCTTTCAGGAATTGGCACAGTATTTGCAATAGTTGCACACAGCAGCTGCAAAATATTTTGCCATATTAAGAAATTCATATTGCCCTTAAATTTGTATACATGTAGGTCTAGATTAAATTTACATAAAGCATAATACCAATAATTTACATTGGCTATACTAGATGGTCATTGAACACTGGATTTATTCTATTTACACAAAAAAATTTAAATTAATGTTTAAAAATAATAAGTTGAAAATTTTTAGCTTCATTTAAATACTTTTGACTTGATATCCATTAGTAATTTGTAGTCCTACTTTTAATTTAATCAATAATTTTAACTAGACTAGAAGAAAATAAGTTTTTTAAAATATATAAATATTTTTAATTTTTCATTTTTAACTTTTACTTAAGTATAGTTTTGTGAGAATATATTCAAATCTGAACCTTATGCATTTTTAGTGGGGTTGAAGTGGCAAAATCCAAAAGATTTTTTATTGTGTGCATTTTCATTTTTTATTTGAAAATATGTATAAAAAAACACATACATGTATAAAAATTTCCCCTAACTCAATCATTATATTAATTATAATTTAAATTAATTATAATTTAAACACTGGCCAATGTTTACTGCTGTTAAGATTTTAGTGTATAGGCTTCTAATCTTTGTAATATATTTTCCTGTGCTAGACATATATGTGTACATACACATTTTTGAAGCAAAAATTGAACCATGAAATATATATTCATCTGTAGCATACCATATCCAAATTTCCAAAAGTAAAATTTAAAGGGAGATTTTGAAAATATCCCTTTAATCAGTTTCTTCTAACTGCTATAAGCTTCTGCAACTACATCAGGATATAGTGCTTTGATGTTAAATTCAACTTGGTTTCTTTTCTTTCCTTCTGCAATTGCCTATGGTCTAGATTTCCTTCTGAAATTAGAATCAATTACTGGTATATTTTCAAACTAGTTACTTCCCCAGATTACTCAAATTGTTTTATTGGAAAGCAATTAACATTTGGAAAATGCCCCATTTTGGGAGCACAGTAAATAGAAACCCTGAAATAATCTAAGAAATAAGAAAATAATTTCTCAGCAGTCATTGACATAGCCCAGTAAATTTTCAGTTTCGAATAAAAAGTAATGGTCATTTTTTAGCCTAAAACTCTATCTTAAATTCAGTCAATGACTAAACATGACCACAATGCACAGTAGAGGAGGGGAAATATGAAAAAAGAAAATATTTAAATTTCTGCTGAAGTCCCAGCTTATCTGCACCATCAGAAAAGAGGATGGGAAGGATCTGTGGATAGCTATTTCCAAAGAAAATACTTCACCCTCAACTCCTTCCTGCATGTAATCAACTGTATATGCTGTTTATTGCTCCAGCCCCATGAACATTATCACTTCATTAAATTGTTTCACTCTTTGGCTATCATAAATGCCACATCTATTTAAAGCCATGTTTTATTTAAAGTTTGTTTTATCATTGGCAAAAAAAGATTATTAAATTGAATGGATGACTATTTCAAGTTAAAATCAATAATATCTAGGAGTAACATAGGTGCTAAATTCTAAAACTCCCTGTTTTTCACTTTGCTGCAGCTCTATATCTAAGCATCGCTGATGGTTCTTGCTCCCGTATTCACCTATGATTTATGGCTGTTCTAGTAGGTGGGACGAAAGCTTCAAGGCCTCTTCTAGTGTTTAAGCTTTTAATAATCAGAGGAGTTTTCATTTCCTACCCTTTGAACTGAGACTGCCATTCTCAGTTTTGGGAACCCATTAAATAATGAAATGTTTAAAAGTTCAGGGCTTAATCTGTTTTCTAAAATAGTTAACATCTAACTTTTAGAAAGATAATTCTATAAAACATGTCCTCAAATTTCATCTAAAACAAAATCAATTTTAAGTCCTCGGATAAAGATTTTTAGCTCTTCCTTATTTCTTCATTACTCTAAGATAATCTGATGAGAGATGAAGTCTTCAAATGCCCTAGAGTTACTCCAAGTAGTAATATTTTTCCAACAGCAAACTTCTCGTTCATGAAACTATAACTCACGCATGGTGTTTCTATTTTCCTGTTTAATTTACATAATGAAAATGGTTATAAATAACATTATCAGAATGTTTCATATCAAAGCATAAATGATTATTAATTCCTTAAACACAAAGAAAGTTTGTCATTCAATCACTATAGAAATTATTTATCATTAGTTTGGACATGTTAGAAACTAATTATTTAAATAGGCATGGTTAAAAATTCGCTGAAAGACATCCCCTAAAATGAAATCTATATTTTTTGAAGAAAATAAATGTGAAATCTAAATTACTGCTAGCTTAACAACAACAACAAAAAAAAATCACCCAGTGGCTAATTTTATTTACCAAAGTATATATTGCCAGAAAATTTCCTTAAGAATTAAGGCACAAAAATTCAGTGTGTGTAGCAATATTACAATATGATTATTTCTTTTTGTCTAACACTGCTATATATTAATAAAAAATAAATTTTATTTAAATAATATTAGGACTTGTTTATTAAAAACATTGATATAAAAGAAATTCTAAAAATTTCTCTTTTTAAGTTATTCGATCCATTCAATGTGAAAAGAAATGAATGAAACAACTACAAACACAATATCTTAGTACTGAGAAAAATTATACTGTAAAATGTATATTTTAAACCTATATTTTTGAATCTATTTTAAAATTTAAAAAATGTAAAACAAAGCACCTACTGTTGTTAACAAAATTATACATCCATGTATAATTTTTATATGCTATAAATCCTTTATTCTTTTAATCAATCAGTTGGGCATCCAGATATTAACTTACCTATTTTTATTTATTTAAACTGTACTGTGTAAGCTATGTAGGAAACTCCTAAAAATAATTTTAACAGATACTGTAACTTTCCATAAAATGGAAGTTTGCTATGAAACACTTGAGGAAGCTTTTGGCCTCCCTCCAACACACACTCACAAAAGAATGGAGACTGAGTTCCCAAAATATTGAATCCAATTCTGAATGAATCGCCTATACTATTTTAATGGTCATTACTAAGGATTTACACCTAAAATATCAGAAAAACTTTAAAATTATTGACTTATACCAAGGGATGTTCAAAAGCCTCCCTTTCCTTTATTTTCAAACTTCTATTTGTAGGGAAAGGAAATAACCTTTACTGTATAGTAGGTATAAAAGGAACCAGATGATTCATCTCTGTGAATCTGCTTGTTGAATTTGATGGATCATTCTTAAAAGCGACGTTGCTAATCTTCAGGTTTTCTTTTTTAGGTTATTCACAGATCAGTGGGTTTTCCAGCTAATACAGGTCTGATGCTCTTCTGTCTTCACACATGGTATTCATCATATCTTGACAAGAAAAGACCTTCAGTCTACAAATAACCTTCACTGAAGTAAGACATGTAAGTGGGTTTCTTTATGAAAGATAGATTTTATGGCTGAATAAAAAACAACTGTAGTTAAAAAGTGTCATTGCATGGCCTTATTTGAAGATTTTTCCTTAAAGGGACTTAATGTTTGTTGTTGAAACCACTAATAGACCAAAAAAGAGAAAAGTATTAAATTACTTTATCATTAACCACAAACGCAACAGGAAGGGTTGATCAGCTCCGTATTTTATCATTCAGAAGCGTTCAGCCTTTAAAATATTTAAGCATCCACATTAGTTCTTGTCAAACTAGCACAAAGCAGTGCATAATATGACCTGCGTGTAAGAGCAGAACAAGATAAGAGGTTACAGTCAGGGTGAAATTTCCACAATGGGATTGCCCTGTGCTATAGATAATAGTTTGGCTTCCTGTTTCCAGACAATTGCTAAATGATGTTGAATGTTTTCTTTATATTTTCACTTGGTCATGCTAATGTAGGGAATCAAGTTTAGTTGATACTACGATACCAAGGATGAAACAATAAATTGGAGGCATCCTACACGCCCTGTATTATTTCATGTGGCAATTAGAAAAAATAAAAACTCAATCAAATTTTATGGTGTCAGACAGCGTGGTAATTTGGGTTCTCATGGTATAAATGGTAACTTTAAAGAATATATTAAGAACTTGCAAGCTGAGCAAGAATCAAAATGATTTCTTAGTGAAACTAAAATATCTGCAGAGTCTCTTTTCATAGAGCCTACTATGCACTGATTGAAGGAATAGCTGAGGGATAATTTCTTAAACACACTTAAAAATCTTCCATTGGCCTCTATAACCCAAAACATGATTATCCGTGCAATTAATATAGAGCATTTAAAAGCACAAATTTTAACCCTACTATGTCTGATGAGGAAAAGTAAGAGAAATGTGATTTGGCAGTAGGGGGTTACACAGTAACTAATAAAAAAAATCCTACCAAATCTCAAACATCTATTTTCAATAGACATTTATTACAAAGCTTCCTGTCCTTGTCAATTTTGTAATACAAACAATGATCCTGGAGAAAAACAAAAATTTACTATTAATGAAGTATTAGGAAATTTCACAAAAGTAGGGATATATTTAGTAACTCTACCCCAGCATTTAATTCAGTTATTCCTGCCTTCATTCAACAAACATTAAATTTCTGGCTGGAGAAACAGTGCTGAACAAGATGAATGAGGGCTCTACCTTCAAGGAGCTTACATTATGATGGAAGAGAACAACAAATAACAAAAAATAAATATATCAATCTGACTCAGGTAAGGCAAAGGCAATATATGTAACATAAACATTTGTACTCCTGTAATATTCTGAAATTAAATAAATATAAAACAATTATAGGCTGAAATATACAATGCATAAAATAAACCAGATGTTATAATGAAACAGACTGGTTAGGGCAGGTTTCCCTGAGGGGTAAGTTATGACCTAGAAGGAAAAGAAATTAGTTGATTATCTGAAAACCAGGAGAAAGTTGCTTCATCCTAAAGAAACAGCAAGTGCTTAGAGAGTTCCAAAACTTAGAAACTTAGGAAAGCCAATCTACGTGATGTCTTAATGACTAAGATATAGTCTACAAAATGAAATGGCAGACTCGATCAGGTACTACAGGCTGGGAAGAGTCTGGATTTTATGCTAAAGTCATTAAGAATTTTAAGCAGCCTTTGACAAGATGTGATAAAATGAAATCCAATTCCAAAGCACCAAGACAATAGAGTAAAAGGGAAACAAATTTAAAAGCAAAAAAGAATTTCAAAAATACATGTACATTGAATGGTCTAGAAGAAGTTAAAAATAGACTCATATCTTGGAAACATTATAAACTATCCTTGTGGCACATAATACTGAATTGTCATGGAAAACAAAACAAAACCCCACGGGGCATAGAACACAAATATATAAAAACACAGCTTTCAATCATATTCATATGTACTATAAAATTAAAATGCACAATCCTAAGGATTTTGAGATAGAGTTTTGTTGCAATCATAGCATTGAGAAAACTATTAAAATTTTACCTTCAAGAGAAGGAAATTGGATGCTAGCATAATATGCTCTGTGTAATCTCATTAAATTGTTTTAAACTATTAAATTAATTTTTAAATCATTGATTTCAGATATAATTACTTTTAATATTTTATTCACACTGTAATGTAAGCATAAAATGATTTTTAAAGGTAGTATTTTCCAGATTGGTAGCTTAACAAATATTTGGGTGGTTATATCTGTACTAAGCATCTAAAGTAAATAATTTAATACAATCACATCTCTCAGTTGTGGAATAGCTTGCAATGGAATTATTATAAATTTACAGAAATACTTGCAATAACATCACAAATGGAAACCTTAATGCATACACTTTTGGTAGTATGTTTTAATTGCACAGAAGGATCTGAGAAAATAACCAGCATTCAGGAGAGTAAATGGGATAATATAATTTTAAACACTTGAATGTAAAACAGTATTATAGATATGGTATTGGATATTTTAAAGTGAGAAGCAAATATTAAGGGAATGATGATTAGGCCTCTTTCTAAAATAACTTTGCCAGTGCAGAATCCAAAGCCCCTGATTCAGCTTGCCAGAGCGCTTTGTGTTTTGAAGTGAGGAGCTGGCTCACACTTAGCTTTTTCTGTATGTTAGGACAAGCCTTGACAGTAAAAAGGTCAGCCTAGGTCCTACTTTGAAGTCCTTGAGACTGTCAAAAACTCTGAGTTTCAAAATGGTACAGATAACTAGGGAGAAACCATGAAATTAAAGTCCTGCATGTAAAACAATCTGTCTCAGCTGTTAGTGAGCAGCACTCCGATTTTGATTTTTTACATTAATTTGCCCATTATAATCAACTCGGGGGAAAAAAGGTATTACTGGGTTTCAATATTTTTAAACAAAGCAGAAATCCTTTAATAAACTGTGGACTTGAAATACTCCAAAAGAAAGTAGATAGTTCCATGAAACAAAGTGCTTTCCTCAATAAACCAACAATATGTGTTTATTGCACTGGAGCCCAGGACCACCACATGCGATTATAGTAAAAGCTCTGCATTATTTCCATCTGGCAATGAGAACACAAGATGTTGTGTAAACTACCAGAAGAGCCCTATTTCATTGTAATTAAAATTTAGTGTTACACTTAAGCAATAAGGCAACTCTAGGAGATGTGATTATCATGAGATAATGACCTTGGGGTGTTACAAGACTTACAAGACATACAAGGAACCAAATGCCTCCAATCCTCTAGGGGGCAAGATTATTTCTACATAACAATCTCCACCTCCTCTTGCTTACCCACCCCTGCCCCTGAAGCTGTACGATCAGTGAAAGGAGAGAGCTTGGGATTAAGAGTACTAATATGATTTCTGCAAAAAGAGGACATTGGGGGACTGGTAAATGACAAAGATGGCATTGTGGAATGCTGAAGCAGCAGTTTCAAATGAGTTGTATTGTTTGTGCAATAATTATGCAATGGCTTTAGAATTCTCTGGACACATATAGAACTGTCAGTGATGTCATAGTCATGTAAGTAATCCTCAGCAAGGGCACAGATTTAACCTTTTCCCCTTGTTTTGGTTTCGTGATTTCCATTCCATAATAGCTATAAGATATGACAGGTGGTACATTTCTTGAGGGTTTATTATTCTTCTTGGGTGGTTGAAGCCATTCAGCCTTTGGCCTGAACCTCTCGAGACTTCTGAGATGTATAATAATTCCCCAAAAATGCAATGCCTGTCATGTCTTATTGCTTAATTACCTTATACTTACCAAGTAATTCTTCTTAAAGTGAATGCAGATAACAGTGCTTACATTACAGTTTACTTCATACTACTAGAAACTAAGTGGGATAGCATGAACTAATTCCTATTGTAGTGAATGAGGGAACATTCCATTATATTAATATTGATATTACTGTTATAAACGGTAAACTGAAGGGTCTTTGAAAATTATGTAAAATATTTTTTAATAGTTTGTTAGATGGAAAAATGACAAACTAAAATTAGAGTTAATATAAAATAAGATCATCTTTAATTATAGCTCACATTGAGGAGACAGGTACCTTAATTATTCAAGGATGTCTGAAACTCTTTTATATCAACAAGGTGACAGTGAAAGCTTAACTTGTAAATAATATTTTTAATAATAAAAAAGAAAGGAAACAAAACATAAGTATTATAGAAGGGAAATATTGGAACATTGGGGAAAATCTTTTAAATTATTGTAGTAATATGGAAAGGATTTGCATATGTATATATGTATATAAAACAGATGATATTTGGACAAACTGAAATGGTAAAGAGTAAAGATATAAGATATTAGTTTTGTTTTGTTTTTTCAGGGTAGGGAAGAACCTGCTAAACAGGAATGAGCCTTATTAACAACCTACCCAGATGAAATTTGGAGTTTCTTTGCCCTCTGTTTCTTTTTACTTATGTATGGTCACATTCCAGTAAATACTGTAAATACTTTCCTTACTTTTTACATTTGTTGAGGCTGGATCTAAGATCTGGATAGCTTATGAATCTAGAATACCTTGGGGTGAGTCTATGTATTCCTGAAACTCAGAAATAACTGTACAAAGATTGATTCACAGGGCAAAAAAAAAAGTATATCAATAAACATGATATATTTATACAAATCAATGAATACAAACCGTACATTAGAACACTCTCCAAATTAATCCTTGTAACTAGTCTGGGTAATTTAGGTACACAACACAATAATAAATTACATTAAGGGGTCTCCATCCTAGCAAATTCTCTTAATGACATGCCCTGAACTGCCAGCAACTCAGCAATCACTTTATTCAAGCATTTAAGTATGTCTACAGCTCAAGGGACGGTGGTAGGAGAAGGCTCAATACTCACTCCTGGTCCAGCCCACTCCAAGACTATGTCTCTGATTCTCTCTTTCTTTGGAGAATACACTAGAAACTTCAACTCCCATCTCCTCGTTGTTTAATCCTATGACCTTAGCTAAGGTCATTTGACCTTATTCAACCTAGATTCCATATTTGAAAAAAGAGGTATGAACACTAGCCCTAACAACTTCACAGAGTTTTTGTAAAAACATGTGAAATAGACTCTGGGGAAATGGTTTGCAATTCAAGTGCTGGTGGAATCCATTTCTGATGTTGTTACAGTTGTTACTATTGCACTCAATTAAGCATTGAAAATGGGTGGTAAACACACTTAGGCACAACTTTGGGAAAAACATCAAACTAGAGGGATAACGTGGTATAGGATAGAGACCACATTCTTATTTCCTAAAAGTATCAGGTATGGGAATGAAAAATATAACTTTTTAAGTTATTATAATTAGTCATAAATCTCCATATCAAGAAGATAAACAAGAAAAAAACCAGTTGTTAAATATCTCCTATGTTGGAAGGTATTCACCACTTCTTGATAGAAGATATCCCTGATTTTGGCCTCCTGCTTGAAGCCTTGCCTTAATTAAAAAGGAGATAAATTCTTCTTTACATCAATACCCTGTATCGACAAGAAATCTTTTAGTCACAATCCTGCTGATTCTTTATCTATACATCATTTTACTGTTTTCATTATAGTATTCACCTAACTTGTAGATTCTATAGTGAGAATGTTCAAATCAATTCTATCTTAGATTATAAACTACACAACAAGAAAATAGCCTGACATAGATCATTACATCAACAAGAGTTAATAAGTGCTTTTTATGGTAAGGAAGAAATATTTTTATTTAAAAATCCATCTGTAAATATCATTATTTAGGAAGCCCGTATATATCAATACTTCACCACAATGTTAAACATGTCTTTGTTTATCCTTCCATATATGCAAGAAAGTCTTGATTTATATCACAATTTTATCCATATATATAATTACTTTCTTCCTCTTTCTATTGTTTATATTTTTGGTCTAGAACTATTTTTAGAAGGAACTTAAATTATAAGTTGTATTTTTGTATCAAATCTTACTTAAAATGCATTCTGACCATGAAGTACAAGGACACAGAGGAAGTTGAGCCCAGAGAATGTTTTCTACTTCTCCACCAATATGCCTGCTCTTATTTTCACGGATAGATTAGATACAAATAATTTGGTAACAGATTTTGGTTAAGATGAAGTCTTTCTTCCATTTCTCTCTCCTTCTCTCTTTTCTGTATGTGTGTGTGTGTTTGTGCTTTCACTATCAAAAACTCTCATGTGATTTCTTAAAATAGTTTTCTTTGGTTGTTCTTTCTTTTTTGAAGGAGACTGGATTCTTAAATCAGGTCTACCAAAAGAAAGTAAAGTTAGAATTGTCTGGTGAATGAAAATAAATTTGAAAACAAGCTAGTATAATTCCAACTTTCCCAAATGCTCTTTTTACAATATATTTCTATCAATAGAGGTAAGAGTGAAAAATACAAAGTTTTTCCTAAATCAAGTACACGTTTGACAGTAATTATTTATTCACCGCTAGGAACTATTTAAACACAGTCTTTTCTGATATTCAGCCAAGGAAGAAAAGCTCAACCATTTTTCTACAGATTAAATTTTTATTGTACAAAGAAACCAGAAGGTGAATCTATTAATAACAACCTAGAACAATTAGTAGCCAATACGTCTGCTGATTATCTATCTATCATCTATCTATTTCTTTACTTATATTTTTGAGTGCCATCTAGGCAGAACGCTGTTTAGAATGGGAAGATTCATTCAGGCAGGAGAACCGCAGTCCCACACTCCTTCCACTTTAATTGCAAATACTCTCTCGACAATCTAACATACAAGTGCACACTTGACGATGTCCCTGCAATGAACATGGTGATGACAGTGGTGGTACTGCTATGCAGTTGTGTTATTGTTGGCTAACCATGACTCTCTAGTTTCTGATACAACTGTGCTTTCCAGAAAGTTCAGTTCTTTCATACGATTTCCAAACAGCTTAATATACATACTGGCTTCCATTTTCTATCCCATGTCTAAAGTGGTGACAGATAGTGATTACACATTTGTCATGAGATAAGAAGTTCTTTAAAGATTTCCCAAGAATCTTCATGATAGCTGCTTGAAACGGCATTATAGTCCTTGGCAACGGATGGGGTTATGAGACTTCTTTCCTTATGAGTCCATCTGTGCAGTAACTCTATGGGTCAAAGATTGTTCAAATATACTTCCTTTATTTCCTTGAATTAAAATTATGAAATGTGAGTACTTAAACTTCAGAAATGTCTATATATTCTGTGATCTTATCATTGTCATGCATTCTGTTTAATGCTAAACCTTGATGGCCGTAATAAATTCTAACAATGTAAGACTTTTAAGAAGGAGCATTTAGGATACTAAGGAAATCTGTATAAGATTCTCTACATGAAGACAGGTGCTATTCTATATTTACTTTTATATTAGAGTAGCATCTAACATTTTAAAATGTTAGATGTTAGTGTTTGTGACCATGTTCACTAAATTTATAAAAAAAAACAGAGGAAGATATAAGCCTCATTCCCCTGGGGTGACTGTAGCCTTATCTTTGCACCTAGAATTAGGTAGAAATCTTTCTTTGGCTCTGAGTGTAAGAAGTGCTCCCATTGAAAAGATGGCACGGTTCTATAGGACCAAAGTTTTTTCTTCTATTTTAAAGATGTTTTCTATGTGAAACAATACAGCAAGTCAATCATAAGAAGAATCCATTAGTTACTACTCTAGGGATCTATAATTTTCATGGTCCATGGGTGGCACTTGCTGATTTATGTGTGTATTCATTAACAAGTATGGACAAAGAACTTAGAGGTGTTTTAGGAATATAAAGGTAGAAGATTTAATCCTGGCTTGGAAGAAGTGTATTTTCTTTTAGCATGATTTCTTTTTCTCATAAAACGGTTGACTGAAATTTTAATAGGCAGCTTCATTATGAAAAGTAAAAGATAAATAAATAATGAAAGTCTAGAAGAAGTGGTGGAAAAAAATAAATAAATTCTCTGAAAAAAAAATCAAAATAAATGCCAGCAAGTAAAAATGACACAGATTACAAAACATTTTAAAGTAATTAAAGTAATAGAGTTCCACAAACAAAATATATTCTCTGTTATCCAGGGTACTGATAGAGCAGGGATTGCAAAAATTGATGCACCTATAAACCCAAGATATTTTAAAGCAGTTGTTTAATACTCAAGTTACTAAATCATGAATCCAGACTGGTAACAAATAAAAATAAATAAATAACAGGGGCTGGGGGCTTCACTTCCTTTAACTTCCTCCCTTCAACTTCACAAACTGTGAAAATGTAAAATAGATAAGTAGCCAGTGAGAGAAACAATTAACATCTTACCCAAATTCAGATTACATTGTTAGCCTCTTAAAAATTTGGAAGCAGGTTTAAAGATGATTAGACATCAAAATATAATTTCAACAAGGATATCTTCAGCTCCTACTAAGTGTCAGCCATTTTCACTAGCATCTGATTCACCTTGTCGAATTCAGTGGAAGTTGCATCTTTCAAGTCCTTGGCCTCTGTCTCAGAGAACTGAGTCAGTCTAAAATGAATGTCTGCTTACATAAATGACTTCCTCGTTTGCCTTGCTGAAGGGAATTAGCTTATCTGAATCAGCCCAGTGACAAATCCAAAAGTTTCTTGATGAGATCAGATCATATAGTTCCAGTAAATTAGCACATACCAAATACAGTATCTGCTGAATCTTCAGTATTCAAACAGACTCCTATCTATTGTCAGCAATAGAAAATGACCTTCAAGAAGGCTGCTTAAACTAAGGCTCCCAGAGTTTAATTGAGGCTGTGACTAGACCCAAGAGTGTTCAATCTCTGCTCAACTACTTCGCACCGAGACTCTGTGTCCTCTCTGACTTCATGGATTTATTTATTAACTCTGGAGAAGTTTTAATATACCCAAAAAAGTCCAAAAAGACTTCTTCGTGCTGGTGTTCTCATGTTCTCAGTGTTACCTTTGCTGCAGCCTATAATTTAGAAGCATGAGTTGGCAGAGGCTGAATCACAAGACTGTTCTATGGCTTCCCTGCCAACTTGAGCCCTGGTTCTTGGCAATATTGTAAAGTTGCTTTCTTAGTTCAAAGAATTTCACCAAAGAAGAGGAAGAATATTGAAAATCACACATAAAACATTTTAATAAATGTTAATTCATTTAAAGATCATCGTGTACCTCTGTTTTTTGCCTCACATAGTTATAGCTCATTTTATTTAACCTCACCATCCAGCAAAGGCCTGCATATATACATATTACATATAGAAACACACATAAAAATACCCACATGTACATACATATAGCTGTCCGGAAAGTATCCAGCCATTGTTAATATAACAAGAACGGTTACATGGCTGGATACTTTCTGGACACCCTCGTATACAAAAACAATTGGTAAATCTGGGTAAAAGATATGTGGAAGTCCTTTGTATTTTTGCATTTTTCTACAAGTTTCATATTGTATCAAGATTAAAAGTTAGTCCCCCACAATTAAACAGTAAATAATATTAACAGAGAAAAAGAGAGATGAAGGAAGACATATGAAAACTAAATGTAATGCATAATCCTGAATTGGATCCTAGACCAGCCAGAGGGGAAAAAATATCCTGAATAACAGTAATTCATAAAATTTGAATAAAGTAGGTATAGTGGAAAATAATATTATAATCAATGTTAATTTCCTGATCTTAATAATTGCATTGTGAATGTCCTTGTTCTTACTCTTAAGAAATACATAGGGATAAAATGACATGACAATGATGTCTCTAAATTATTTTCAAGCAGTTTATCAATACATACACATACATACTCAACACACAAATATGTATACACATAAATATATATATACATACATACAGAAAGAGAAAGAGAATGATAAAACAAACATGGCAAAATGCTTTAAAAATGATGAATCTGGGTGAAAAGTATACAGGATGTTTATTTTTTTATAATGCTTGCACATTTTCTGTAAGTCAGAAATTATTTCAAAATAAAAATGTGTGTGTGTGTGTGTGTATATATATATATATATATGTTTCTTTCATGAAATATTTTTGTTTAATTTTGAAACACCACCTAGGGCACACCAATCCCCTGCCCTTGGTATACAGATGGTTTGACCCCCAAGGCTGCCTCCTGTCTCAAAGAACCAGAAGTACATACCAGTGGGCATCCAGCACTGATCCATGATTTCTTATTCATGATACCTGACCCACCTTGAACCTTGTGGCTGACATTTTTTAATCTTAGAACCTCCACATGAATTGCTAGTTCGTAACTTTGTTTCCCTACTGACATGACACCTTATTTGTAGGTCTCTGGCTCTAGTTCCTACCTCCCTAACATCCACCACTTCACCTGGTCATAATCCTTGATTCAGGTTGCTATTGATACTCTGACTGAATACCTTAGACCTTTTAATTCAAAATAACACACCTTTTATATCAAAACCGACTCTTGTATTTATTACCCCTGCTACCTCAACAAGTGCAATACTTGTGTATATATCTTTATATATGTATTGTTCATTTACAAAACATGCTTTATTTATATCGTCTACCTGTTGAAAGACCATATACCACATCGTTTTTTGATTTTCTCTTAGACCTTATAATTTATAAATTTCTATGGTTTTTTAATAAAATTTATGTAATTTTTACTGTATTACTAGAATTCCCTCAGTGGAATATAATAATATTAATTGACTAACTTTCATAGTTCGATTGTTTTAAAAGAAGTATAATTGACTTGTGGTCTCAATACAATCACATAAAAATTGCACAGCTTTTTTTTGGATCTCATTTCATACAGGCAGCCAAGACATTCAAAGCCAGTTATATGAACAAAAAATTCACTAAGAAATGTTTTAGAAAAGGAAACAGGTACTTAAATCTACAGTAGTGAATAGGACAAGATTTTAAAATCCAGCTTCAAAATATTGGAGGCCAGCCTTGCAGAACAATTCTTCTGTTACCAGTGTAGATCTGAACAAAACATTTGTCCCATATGAAAAATTTCATTGATTATAGTTAGTAATCTTAGAAGATGACTGAAATTAATGTGATTGACCTATTATTTTTTCCTAAGATAAAATAATTGTTCTGAAAAAATGTAAGATAAACATACTTATGTCTCATATAAATTTCATGTCATACCAATTTACTTAGTATAAAAGATCAAAAAAATCCTCTTCCATGACACAATGTGAATATATTCACCATTTCAATCTCCTATGCATCATAGAATATTAACGTTTCTATAAAAGACAAAAATATTAAAATTTCATAGTTGATAGATGTATTTCCTAACTATATAATCTTTGTTGTTATCCCATATCTTAAAAAGACATTTCTTAATTGTCCCCTTCAAAATAGTAAGCTTCCTTCAGTATTCTTCTGCTGGTAAAAGAAAAATAAAAAATAGCAATACTGTATAACTGTTATATAAGAGTCTGTTTTATTTCCTGACTTATTCATCAATAAATTTCCCTGGGTCTGAAAAAAATTCTCATAAAGTTCAAGCATCTCAGTTGTAATATGAATAAGTAGATTTTCAGTGAAATGTTAAATTGTGGAAGTACGGTAAAAAAACAATGGATGCCTTTAAACAATATGAGACCTAAATCTTATGGCAATACGCTAGTGTTTTGCACCTGAAGGTCTCACTGGTTTAATTTCTGTTTTTTTCTCACTTTACTCTTAGCCTACAAGGATGCTAATGGATTAAGGGTAGAATCAGCCAGAATAATTTTTTCCAAAGACAACAAATAAACCAGTACAAGAGAAAACAATATGTATGTCAACAGCCAAGATTGTATATGACTCCAATACTACTAGGAGTGAGCACTTGACTCTAGCCTTCACTCTAAAAGTTGGGTCTACAAAGAGCTTTAAATAATGCTTGGGTGAGTGCTATAGAGCTACACTGAAAAGTTAGCATTGGTTATTTTACTTTTTCTGGTCATAGGCTGATATCCTTTGACACATTCTGCTTAAAACACAAGAATAAAGATTCAGAATAACAGCCAGTTGTGTCCCTGAAGATCTATGAGACCCAAAGAGAACCGTAAGAAGTTCTGTCACGGAGTCTTAATCTTAAAGACCATGGAAAAGTCCTGCCTTAGAGGCCAAAGATCTTAGATGCTTGCATCTGGCAAAGGGTAAGCCTGGTAAACTATCACTAATGACCTATGAACTTGGCACCACAAGGCCTTGACCATTTTATCCCCAAATAAACTATATAATACATTGCAGCAAGGGAAAGAGAAGGAATCATGAGATGTTCCACAAAGTTCTTATGTCTTTTTTTCTGTCTGGACATACACAATGATATTTCTACTAGATAATAAGGACACCTCCTTGTAGTTGTAATTGGATGTCATTTTTGTCTTCCATGCAAGCTGCAGATGACTGCACCTTCAGAAAGTCATCAGGCACACCCCCTGAATGCCCTAAAATGGAGAGAAGGGGAGAATGGAGAGAATTCTGCTGTAAAATTGCCACCTACCTGGAGTTTATATAGAGGGCCCCAATGGTACTTCCTGACAAAAATCAAAGCAGACATGTATAATGGCCAAGAAACTTCTTCAGCATTAAGACAGTATTCCTTGTGTACCCCAAATTAAATTAAAAGTTTCAAATAAAATATATGACCATAATATAGATGTTATATATTGTCTGAGACAATTGGCATGGCCACCTGCCTAACATAAAACCTTGACCTATTTCTTTTTTCTTCATAGCACTTACCACTCTCTAGAATTTGTTTGTTTCCTTGTACATTGCTTCTCTCTTCTTAGAGGCAAGTCCCATGAGGATAGAGACCTGGTCTTGTTCACCATGGCAGTCACAGCATGAGAACATGCCTGGCCCACAATACATGCTCAGAAAGTATCACTTGAACTAATGAATGACAAAGCACTCTTGCCAGTGCAGTAATTAAATGCAGAACATAACTGCTCCAGAAGATGGGTAGGTAGATTTAGACATTCGAATATCTGCCTTGCATGTAAAGTTTACACCTGTGCACCACTCACAGAATTAAAGATGCAGAGCACAAAGTGTATCAGAGGAAGATTCATCTTTAAGTAAATTTCAGGGCCATTATTAGAGCCCACTCTCCCATGATCTTCATTCTTATTTTGTAATTCTAGCAGGCCCAGAGAGGAGGTTTCATGGCACTGCTTGCATTGACAACAGAGCTCATCCAAATTGTAGACTCCTGCTGAAGACAGAGGTTGACACTGGTCAATAAATCGATGAAGATGTCTTCCAAAATATTGTTTCACAGTGCCCTTTGCTGAAGTGTTGAAATCACTATGAGCTCTTCAAAATTATGATTCCTAGAAGTTATGCCAAGAATGAACAATATGGCTTTTCGTAGGACAAAAAATTTTTAAAAACAACCTTTTAAAAATTCATATTCTATAAGGAAGTGGCTGGAGGAAAGTCTCTTAGAAAAGAGCATTCATTCTTCACTCTTTAGGTTTCATGTTTATGGACGCAGAGATATAGAACTACAGACACTCAGGGAACTTTGTATCTCTGAGATTCAATGTTTACAGGAAAATCCTAAATTAGCCTTCAAACCAGAATAGTACACCTTTATGAAACCACAGAGAGTCTGATAAAACCTAGAGAACAAACAACTCGTGGGGAAATAAGTTTCTGATCCATGGTATATTTTAGAGTATTCTGAATTGCAATGTTGTGTTCCATGGGAGTGATTTACAGTCCTCCCTAAATCTGGTCTCCAGAGCTGACTTAGGCTAATTTCTAGATCCTACTGCATCTACTTAGATCTTGTTCCCATATATTTTGAATGCTAAATGCAAAACATGTACACTATCGGTGGCTATATTTTAGGTGAGGAATGCAATTCTTCCCCATAGTGGCAATACAGCATCCTCTCAGTTATAAATATCTTCACTTCAATGAGAAAAGATGATGAAATTCTTTTTGAAGACTCTCAAAGGGCTTGCAGATTTTTAAAAATATTACCGCCACTTTGTTTGGAAGAAATACAGTTTGGTCGTAAAACCATCATTTGTGATTGGATTTATGAACATGACACACATTTGCATGCTGTGCATGAAAACCCTGCACCAAAGAGTGGTTTCAAACAAGGAAATTGTTGCTAGTTAGAATTTTCTCATATGTATTATCATTAACAAATTTCAAGTTCCACCAACCTGTTGAAAATAAATGTAATCCAAAGAAATCTTCCTTTGTATGAACAGAGTCTATCAACTTCAAAATTCCTCATACTTTCATTGAAATTTTTCCAATTAGAAAGGGAAATTCCTTTTGATATATATCCCAAAGCAATCTCTCTTTAAAAGCTGGGTTGGGGAAAAGTATCTTTTTTTTTTTTTTTTTTAGTTATTCTATTAAAATATTTGTGGCATGCTAAGCACTTAAGATCTATCTGTAACTTGCTTAGAATATTTTAATATCATTGAGCACAGTACTTAGGAGTATGTTAATAACAAAAGAGTTGCCTACTAAATCTAATTGATTTATTAAACAATCCTGATTAAGCGCATCACTAGTATAGGATTTTTAAAAAGTAAATAAAAAGCTGCCTTAAAAATGCTTACATTTAATCTTTCTATATTATAAAATAGAAGGAAGTAAGGGTTAAGTAGAGATACATGTGAGCTTTTCTACTAAAAACTGTAATGGATCAATGAGTTAGGACATACGGGACCTGGTAAAGCTTCTTGAGAAGTTATCATTTGTGTTTGGTTTGAACAATTGGTAGGATTTTGATATTTAGAGAGCAAGAGGAGTTTGGAAGAAGTGGAAGGCCTCTGACTCAGTGATTTGATGACTTCTCTCAAATTCAGTAGTGGGCACGATCAAAATTTCATGAAACAAAATGCTTCCAATTGATATTAGAGATGCAAAATAAAGCCTAAGGCTTAAGGTACACTTCTCAATAACCACACTATGGCAACCTTTAGGGAATTTGGTAACTGACTAAATTATTTGACATGAAATAGTTTCCATAGATGATACTTATATATTAAATACCCATGGTTTCCACATCGAGAGTATAAATGAAGATTCTATGCTGTGTCCATTTTTTCTGTATTCTTCAAGAGAAACCAGAATTCCTTTAAGAAGTAAAATGCAAAGCAGGATACCTTTGGCAGAATCACTCCCAGCACATGCAAAGCAGCATTATCACACCAGCAGCGGCTTTGGTCCCAGCGTTTCATCCTGTCAATAAGAAAATCCTTGATGTGCTATTGAATACACAGTTATCTTGACAGCCATCTTCATGTAATATTCAAGATAGCTTTTACACAGTCTCAGTTATAATATTAGCCTGAGATCTAATGCTTGCTCTTTATTTAAGGGATGATGAACTTGATTTGATGCTTTCTCTGCTGTAAGCCAATTCAGACTCAGAATTCTCCTGGGCAGATTTCACTGTCTCTAAGCTGACCGTAAGCTTAAGATATTCCTTGCCAAAACCCTATTCTTATCAACTATTGTTCTACACTACTAGTCTTACCCAGATTTAACTCAAGAGCTATTTTCATCAGCTTTCTACAATGTATTGGGCCTGACCTTTGAAATATTGTAACCACTAAATTGCCATCATTCGAGATAAGAAAAAACTGTCTTAAAGGCTCTTTTTTCAAAAGAAAATAAAAAACTATTCTATGACATTAACTATTTCAAAGCTGTTTGACTATTGCCACCCTACAAGAGGTTGTTGGGGTGTAGTTTACCAGGTTGAAAATCATGCTTGGGAAAGGGGAAGGAAAGAAGGAAGGAAGGAAGGAAGGAAGGAAGGAAGGAAGGAAGGAAGGAAGGAAGGAAGGAAGGAAGGAAGGAAGGAAGGAAGGGAACAGAAGGAGGGAGGGATGGAGAAAGGAAGGAAGGGAACGAGGGAGAGAGGGAGGGAGGAAGGGAAGAAGTAAAGGAGGAAGGAAGGGAAGATACTGAGCAAACACCAGCCCCCAAAATATGGTCTGAGGATCCCCCTTGCCCTGATTTAAGAAGCTCTAAATTTTACAAGCTCTAAATTGAAGGATCAAACAGTATACTCAGCTTATAAGTAACTTCAGATTCTGGGTTCTAGATGCAGCATTATAAATATGATGAGACGGGTTTATATTTCTGCTGAGAAAAACTGGGTTAGAAAAAATGGAAGACACCCATGTATATCAGTCATGGTCCTGGGGCGAACAGACAACTCAGTGCATAATGAGAAGAACGTTTAATTAACTATTTACAAAGCTGTGGACAGCACTCAGGGAAGCCACAGTGAGAGAACAGTACAGAGGCCTTAGTAGAAATGGAAGGTGTTTACCGTCCCCAGGCCTAAAGGAGCTACAGCAGTTAAAGGAACCAGGAGACAAGGAGAGGAGAGAGCCACCTGACAGCTTGTGACCTTAGGTTAAGGTATGCAACTCTGGAGGCAGCGAGCCACCTCACTTTTAACCCTCCCTCTGACAGACAGCTGGTTTACCCTGTTGGTGACAATCAGTAGGAAAGGGAAGCAAGTGAGCAAGGAAGCCCACTGCCCTGTTCTGAGCAAATGCCACTCAGAAGCACAGAGGAGGGCTCAGCGCATAGAATGAAGACCAGGTCTAGAGGGACTCACGGCACAATCCAATACATCACATTAGTAGTACAAATTAGGCAAAGTATTGCAAACCAAAAATTTATGAAGAAAGAGCAGTAACAGGGGAAAACACTCAAACTCCTTATTTCATCTATAAGGACTCTTTAGCGCTAGGTCTTAAAATGTGGATAATTTCAAAGATTTGGGGTAGAATATACTCTTAAAATTATACATGCACACATAGATTCAGGAAAGCAGGGTAATCTAGTTATTACAAAGTCAAAAAAATGTGATGGGTTATTGGCAGACCAGTAATCTTTGCTGGTTCTATGTACAAAAGTAGTATGCATGAGGACATCGTGGGGGGTGAGGAGGTGAGAAGTTTTGGACATTGAAGCACAGGGAGAGATGAGGATAACAGAGAAATGGTACAATGTCCTTCTTACTGGCCTATTGGACTTATTTTGAGCTCTGACGAAGTTACTAATTTAAGTATATCACTCAAACGTGAAGAAAACTATAGCATCTTTATATTTTCTATGACTAGCTGATCACACAGACATGGTCCTAAAATGTTAGGTAGCAAAGGAAGAAAAATAAACTATATTGAATAGTACAATTGTCTTAGTCCATTTGTGTTACCATAGCAGAATATCACTTACTGGGTAATTCATAAAGAATAGAGATTTATTTAGCTCACAGCTCTGGAGGCTGGGAAGTCCAAGAGTGTGATATCAGCATCTTGTGAGGTACTTCTTGCTGCACGATAACATGGCAAAGGGCATCACACAGCAAGAAGGCCAGAGTGTGCCCCCTAAGATCTCTCTTCCTCTTCCTATAAACCTACCAGTCCCATCATGGGGGCTCTACCCCAATGACCTTATCTCATTTTAATTACCCTGCAAAGGCCCCACCTCCACATACCATCAACAAATGAATTTGGAGACTAGGTTTCTAACACATGAAATTTGGGAGACACATTCAAACCATAGCAATAATCCATTAATTTCTGTCAATCTGTCAATTTGAATTATTGTTAAGTAACTTAGCCTTTTTGTATGTAAATGTCCAACCTGTCTGATTTCTTCCACCACACCCTGTTTTTCTCCAAGATGGCAACTGGGGATGGCAGAAGTGGAGCCTAAGGAGCCTCCTGACAGAGGGAGGAAGGAGACTCCAAATGCAGATCTCTTCACTGTCCTCTAACAGAAAACTTCAGCTGCCTGGAGCTTCAGGCCCCACTAGTATCTATGCTCAATTCTTTTACCATGTGGTCAAGGACTGCAGTTGTCCCTGCTGACCAGGCCCCAGCTCACCAGCTCCTGTGGGTGCTGAGAAGCCCTGAGATGTGGCTGTGAACCCCACTTGGTTCTGGTCCCAGAAGGTCTGATCTACAGCCCTCAGCCCTGGGACCATTTCATCCTTACTGCTATAATATCCTCTGGTGAACTCTCCATTCATACTTCGTTACCTGTCCCTCTCCAATGTCCCACCCTCTCCACCTGGGTAAAAGATACAGCCCAAGAAAGATGAACTCAAAGCTTCCTCGCCTGAGCATGCTATGCCTTTAGTCTAAGGTATTGTCCAGGGGCACCTCTGGATAGATGCAACTCCCAATGTCACAAAGGCAGGATTTGGGCCCAGGAAAAGGAGATCATGATGTATCCATCCCCTGCCTCCTCTACCTTGCTCTCTGCTTATTTATTCTTCCCAAAATTGCCAAGACTGGCAAGGATAACTTTTCTCTACATTGTAGCCTGAGATCTCCCTATAGAGTGAAATATCTAAGCTACAGTTCTCAAAGTGGGATCTGGGGAACCCTTTTCAGGAGGTCTGCAAGATTAAAATCATCGCATAATACTAACATGGTATTTTCCTTTTCACTCTCATTCTCTTACAAGCATGCAGTGTCATTTTCCAGAAGCTACATGATATATGATATCTTGAATCAATAAATGCAGAAGAAGATACAAGAATCCAGCAATCTTCTATTAAGCCAAACATTTGCAAAAATGTTAAGTAGTACCATTCCTCTAATTTTTTTCTGGTTTCATAAAATAGTTTTTTAATGAAAATATGTCATTTATGTTAAGATGTAATGGCTTTATTTTATTATTGATATTTTAAGATGGATTTACAGTCTTGTGCCACATAACTGAGATTTCAATCAAAAAAGACTGCCTAGATGATAGTGGTCCCATAAGATTTTAATGGAGCTGAAAAGTTTCTATCACCTAGTGACATTGTAGCCTTCATAACCTCATAGCACCATGCATTACTCGCATGTCTGTAGTGATGTTGATGTAAACAAACCTACTGCACACCAGTTGTATAAAAGTCTAGCACATACAATCATACATAATACATAATACTTGATAGTGATAATAAATGACTATGTTGCTGGTTTATATATTTATTAACACTATACTTTTTATCATTATTTTAGAGAGTGCTCCTTCTACTTACAAAGAAAAAGAAAAGTAACTATAAAACAGCCTAACAGCTTCAAGCAGGTTCTCCAAGAGGTATCTCAGAAGGCACTGTTACCAGGTGATGACAGCTCCATGTGTGTTATTGCCCCCGAAGACCTTCCAGTGGGACAAGTTCCTGATCCTGTGTAGGCCTAGGCTACTGTGCGTATCTTTGCGTATTAGTTTTTAACAAGAAAGTTTAAAAAGTAAAGGAAAATAAAAAATTTTTAAAGCAGTAGAAAGCTTATAGAATACGGATATAAAAAAGAAAATATTTTTGTACAGCAAGCTACATGTTATTACGAAAGTCAAAAAGTTTAAAAAATTTTGTTTATAAAGTAAAAAATTCACAGTAACCTAAGATTAATTTATTATTGAAGAAAAGAAAAATTTTTTATAAGTTTAGTGTAGCCTAAGCGTACAGTGCCTATAAAGTCGACAGTAGTGTACAGTAGTGTCCTGGGCCTTCACATTCGCTACTCACTCACTCACTGACTTATCCAGAGCAACTTCCAGTTCTGCAAGCCTTGTGCAGGAGTATGATTTTTTATCTTTTATACCACGTTTTTACTGTACATTTTCTATGTTTAGATATGCTTAGATACATAAATACTTAACCACTGTGTTACAACTGCCTGCCGTATCAGTACAGTAACATGCTGTACAGGTTTACAGCTTAGGTGTAATAGGCTATTCCACCATCTAGGTTTGTGTAAGTGCAGTTAATGATGTTCACACACCAGTGAAATCACCCAAGGACACATTTCTCAGAACATAGCCCTGTCGTTAAGCAACATATGACTATATATTTAATTATCTAGTAAACTTCTCAGTTTTAAGTTCTATTAAGTAAATGTCAATAACCCACATAATCAAAAGCTCTTTGGGGGTGCTCAATAATGTTTTAAGAGTGAATAAGCATCTTGAGACCAACAATTTGAGATCTGCTGCTCCAGCCCCCAGGCCAACTTCTTAACATATTAAAAGCGTGTTATTTAGAGACCCCTCCACAAAGCCACAGCCTCAATGCAAAGCTCAAAACTAGGAATGCTGCTCTAAGTGTTCCTGTTCCAGGCAGCATCAGGGTTCTCCCTCCAGCAGTAAGCAAGCCAGTGGTTCACACTGGAAGATAAGTGTTCAAATGTTGAAGGTAATGTGATTCAAAAAGGGGGAATTTTAAAAGTGCCAGTTTGATACTTACAACATATTGCCTGAGATACTCTCCTGTGTGAGAAGTTTAGGAAGACAATAAATCCAGTGTGAGATTCTTGGCTCAGGTGGTGCCATTTGGGGGCCCAAGCAACTGAGAGTTGAGGGGCAGACAGGTTTGCCCACATCCCTGCCTCCACGCCACATCTCTGTTGGGCTCCAGGTGGCACAGCCGTGGACGGTACATCAGTTGCACGAGGGCCCCTAGAATGGGGCACTGGGAAGGACTCTTGGTGAAGAAGCTCAACTAGTAGAAGGTGAGAATAACGTTTCCTGATGCATGGGGCTCCCAGAAGCAGTTTGCAAGGATGGAAGCTGATGTCCTGGGTCTAACAGGTGGGGTCCAGGGGCTATCAAAAGCCAACAGTTGGCCGGGCGCAGTGGCTCAAGCCTGTAATCCTAGCTCTCTGGGAGGCCGAGGTGGGCGGATCGTTTGAGCTCAGGAGTTCGAGACCAGCCTGAGCAAGAGCGAGGCTCCATCTCTACTATAAATAGAAAGAAATTAATTGGCCAACTAAAATATATATAGAAAAAATTAGCCGGGCATGGTGGCACATGCCTGTAGTCCCAGCTACTTGGGAGGCTGAGGCAGCAGGATTGCTTGAGCCCAGGAGTTTGAGGTTGCTGTGAGCTAAGCTGACGCCACGGCACTCACTCTAGCCTGGGCAATAAAGTGAAACTCTGTCTCAAAAAAAAAAGCCAACAGTTAATCTTGATGAAATAACACTTCTACCTGTGGGCTGGTAGAACCCGGGACATACTAATAAATTATATACCTATGATCAAGTACTGGTGTACCATAAGTTATTATATAAATACAACCCACATATTATAGTTTCTGAGCCGGCCAAAGAATTTAAAGATAATTTGTTGTTGTAAATAAGAAACGACTTTCATTTCAAAAATATTAAAATAAAAAATATGATAATTAGAATTAGCAGTTTTTGAGTGCTAAGTATTATTCTAAATGCTTACTTAGAGTGAATCCTCATCTAATTGTCTGATAAACCCTGAAATAAAGATATAATTATTATTATATATAGATGTTATCATTAGTATTATCATCCTCATTTTAGACTTTAGGAAACTGGAGAAAGATTTGTCCAAGGCCATACAGCTAGAAGTGTTAATAAAATATACTTTTAAATTTTTTTTTTTTTTTTTGAGACAGAGTCTTGCTTTGTTGCACAGGCTAGAGTGAGTGCCATGGCGTCAGCCTACCTCACAGCAACCTCAAACTCCTGGGCTCAAGCAATCCTACTGCCTCAGCCTCCCGAGTAGCTGGGACTACAGGCATGCGCCGCCATGCCCGGCTAATTTTTTTCTATATATTAGTTGGCCAATTAATTTCTTTCTATTTATAGTAGAGACGGGGTCTTGCTCTTGCTCAGGCTGGTTTCGAACTCCTGACCTCGAGCAATCCGCCCGCCTCGGCCTCCCAGAGTGCTAGGATTACAGGCGTGAGCCACTGCGCCCGGCACTTTTAAAATTTTTACTCCTCAAATATATCTGAACGGTAAAAATCAGACACATGGTAATGACATACATTTACATTAAGTTTCAGTATATTTGTAATATAAAAGATTCACTTCTCAATTCTCCATCATACCCCACCCTCCTGGTTCACAGATACCCATCTCAAATGGGCCTGAGAAAAGCAATCTGGTTCAATTTGCTAAGGGGGCAAAAATTCCCAATAAGGTTTAGTGATTGCCACAGTTGGAATGTTCTGAAATCACGGCCATGTTCCTGTCATGGCAAATTAGGTCAGCATGGTGAGACATGGAACCATGCATAGGATGATGGAATATAAAAATACATTATTAACTGATGTCCTCTCTGTTTTATTTTTCCTCGGTGACATTTAACAAATTGAATGTAAATGTTCAGAAACACACAATGCTCTGTTAGACGGTTTAAAAGAGGTAGGAGGAGGAAGGAGTAGCACGTAAACTGGCAGGCAATATAATAATAGGATGCTGACTATTGTGAAAATTTCAGAAAGTGTTATTTTTCTAAAAATGTCTTTTAGATTAGATTACTCTTAGGTAGTCCTGTACTTTTTCTGCTCAAGCTACTGTTTTCGAGTTTGGCAGAACTGATTTTGTAAGCCTCTAGGTGGGAAAACACAGAATTTTAAATATGCAACCTTATAAATTGTATATGGTGATATTGTATAAAAATTAGTGAAAGTGCGAACATCTTAAACCTAACCTACCCATACTGAGCACCAGAAAATGGTTAACTTTTCATTTTAAATCTCATATATTTCAAGCTATAAGTAAGACAAAGAGGCAATATAACAGTGGTTACACATGTGGGCTCTGGAGCCAGATTCTTTAGTTGATAGAGTTTCTTAACAAATAGAAAGTACTTTAAAAGTGCTTGATACATAGTAGGGCACTCAGTAAAAGTTAACTAGTAGTATTATCTTAGAGATGCTTGACTTTCATCGCTGTTCTAATCTAAATGTCTTGCAGATAAGACCCAAATTAAGCATGACTTCTTTCACCAATGTTAAATCAAAACTCAGAGATGTATTAAAATAAATACAAATCTGAATTCAAAGGACCTAAGAAAACTTAGATTTTTACTGATAGAGAAGTATCTCCAGTAAAAATTCTAGCACATGTACTTTCTGAAATAACATTTATATTTGCCACATATATATTTTAAAAATCACTGTGACTATTGTGTAAACAAGGACTATACAATAAGGAAAGCAAATAAGAAGTTACTGCAATTGTTCAATGATGAATGAGGCTGGAATGGACTATAGTCATAGAAACAGAGATGCAGAAAAGCGGATTTTCTTTATTAAATATCTAATAAATATAATGTGGAACTGTTTCTCCACAGATACAAACAATACAGATATGGAAAATAACAAGTGTTGGTGAGAATATGGAGAAATTGGAAGTGTTGCAATTGCCAATGAGATTGTAAAATGGTGCAGCCACTTCGGAAAACAGTTTGTCAGTTCCTCAAATTGTTAAACATAGAGTTACCCTATGACCCAGAAATTCTACTCTTAGGTATATACCCAAAAGAATTGAAAACATATGCCTACATAAAAAATTTGTACACAAATGTTCATAGCATCATTATTTACACTAGCCAAAAAAAGTGGAAAGAATCCAAATGTACCTCAGCTGATGAATGGATAAACAAAATGTCATATATCCATGCCATGAAATAATTTTCAGCCATAAAAGGGAGTGAAATATCGATAAATGCTACAACATGGATGAACCTTGGAAACATTATGCTAAATGAAAGAAATCAGTCAGACACAAAAGGCCACATATTCTATGATTCCATGTATATGGAATAACCAGAGTAGGTAAATTCACAGAGACAGAGAGTACATCCATGGTTGCCAGGACCTGGGGGGAGGGAAGTTTGGGGAGTAACTGCTAACAGGTACTAGGCTTCTTTCTGGGGTAATGAAAATGTTCTGGAATTAGATAGTGGTGATGATGGCACGATTCTGTGAATACAGTAAAAAACCCTGATTGGTACACTTTAAAAGGGTAGATTGTATGGCATTTAATTATATCCTATTAAAGCTTTTACTGAAAATTATAGAAAAATGCATTCAATTAAAAATATATCTGAGGCACTATTTCTTTACCTCTTCAATTCAGGAAATGAATGGTTTTTAGTGATATACTCTAAGAGTTCCCTTATGTAATTTTGCTTGGGGATAAGGAATTTAAACTTCCGGCAGCGTAGACCAACAATGTTGGTTTTCTTCTGGCAGATACACCCTGTGGATAACAGTTATTATTTAATGATGTTTTATATATCATCAAATAGTTCCCAGATCAAGCATAATAAAGAAGAGTAATTAATAGTTAACTAACATCACCAAAAATTAAGCACTTTTTTTCATAGTGCTCAAAGCGGAGGTGGACTAATTAGGCCTAAAAAATGAAATATATTCTTACACAATTAGAATGATCACCCAAGAAAATTGGCACAATGTATGGTGGAATGAAGAGAGTACTGATGTTCAAAGCTTTCTAAGACATCGTTTGAAAAAGTCCATTGGTTGTTAACTGATTTACTTCTTTACAGTCTCCAGGTTGTTTCTTTTATGATCACTGAAGCTTGTATGTTCTTGAGGCTTATATAAAAGGAAGATGCACTCAAATACTTGGAAGCTGAAGAATAAGAAGAAAAGGTTTTTAGCTTTACAAATTATAGCACTGCAACAATAGGGAGGGGTTGAAATCTATTATGTGCTGTGGGTGTTTTACTAGATAATTATTACTTAATTCATTACCTTAGCTAACTAACTTTAGATATATTGCTACAGAAGGAACCTGGAATATTATTGCCTTTTTTCATTCTGAGGGCAAAGTTCATAAACACACATAAATGCAGCAAAGCTCTTTAAATTCTCCACATGGATTAGTAGATGGAGAATCATACAGAAGCCAGAGAAGTAATTTTTTTCATTTTTCTATCTTTTGCTTTTAATCTTTTTCTCATTCAGCTACAGATCAAAGAACCCAGTTCTGAACATGATCAGGATGTTCTTTCTCATCCAAATTCTTAAGGGGAAGATAGGCAAATAGCAGAGAAAAAAAAATTACTGCCTGCTATAGGGTTCTGCTTGAAGAACATAAAGATTTCTTGGTTAAATGTACCAGGTTATCAAGGTGGTAATTTCATACTAGTCCTGAAATTTTGAAAATATTGAGAAATTTAAAATATAGGTGTTTGGCTGAAAGAATGAGCTGGAATCAGTCCTAAACACTTTTTGGCAGAAAGAATAGGAACTTGATTCTTCATATCTTGTAATGATGCCAAATATTCTCTGGTCCATTGACTTTTCATTTAAAATGTTCACCTTCCAAGTATAAGAAATAATAATAATTAATTAAAGGTAGTGCAGCAAATGCTGTATATTTTTTCTGAAATTTTAACAGTGATTTCCGTGCCAAGTTGTCTCAACCTTCTTTATGCTGCAAAAATAGAGCTGTATTTTCTATAATCAGTTAAATGAATATATGCTAAGCTAATCATGCTGCTTAGGCCTAAGTAGATTTTTGAGATTTTTTTGTTTTTGTTTTTCTTAAGTGAGGAATGCTTTCCTTTCCATTTCCTTTTTTGTTCTTTTGGTGTTTGTTTTGTTTTGTTTATTTATTTATTTATTTATTTTTTAAGACAGAGTCTCCCTTTGTTGCCCAGGCTAGAGTGAGTGCCGTGGCGTCAGCTTAGCTCACAGCAACCTCAAACTCCTGGGCTCAAGCAATCCTGCTGCCTCAGCCTCCCAAGTAGCTGGGACTACAGGCATGCGCCGCCATGCTCGGCTAATTTTTTCTATATATATTAGTTGGCCAATTAATTTCTTTCTATTTATAGTAGAGACGGGGTCTCGCTCTTGCTCAGGCTGGTCTCAAACTCCTGAGCTCAAATGATCCACCCGCCTCAGCCTCCCAGAATGCCCTTTCTTGTTTTTTGTTTTTCTTTTTCAGATGCACCTGTTAACGTTTTTTACCCCCACATACCAGGCTCAGTTCTATGTCCAAACAATCTTCTTCTAATAATCTTCTATTTTGAACATCTGCTGTCATATTTGATCCCCTAATAAAAGAATTCTAAGGGACCCACGGGTCTGAAGATCACAAGTTTGTGACTTCAAAAATAAGAAATAGGACATAGGTGATCCTGACAGATAAATTCTCCAAATGCATCTCGCTGGAAGGTGTGGCGCTCAGTGGAAATGGCATGGTCTATCGTCTTTGTATTTAAAAAAAACCTGGAGTCAAATCCTAACCAACTCCCCGCCCCCAGCCACCAATTTTATGATCTTTTTTGATATTTTAATTTATCAGAAGTTAGTTGTCTTCATCAATAAGATAGGAAAATTAATATTTTTGTAAATAAATGTTAGTTTTTTTTACTCCCTTTTTTATGAAAATAGAGGGTTCAACACAATGGACAAAAATAGAAAACTTGCCCAGCCTTCACTCCTTAATCCCTCAAATGAACTCACCAATTTGTTAATGTTGCTGGCCACCTGCTATGCTTGAGCCTTTGGGGACTGGTTATATGTCCTCATAATCTTCTTGGCATTTTGGGTATTTGTTATTTGTAGCCTATCTTCAATTAAAAACTGACTCTTTGAATATTATATTTTTCTCTCTTTACAGTATTGTTTTCTTTTTTATAGAAACAATGGCATTATTTTTTCCACTTGTAAAAAGATATAAAAGCTATATGTTCTTTGTTTGCTTGGTATGCATTAGCTCTACTTTCTTTCTATGTGATGGCACCTTTCATTTTGCTTGACGTTTTATACCATGTGCATTTTTTCTGTTATAATTTAAGCTTTGGTAGCAATTGTATTAACAACATAATTCTATAAAAATTTAAAAGGTCAGTTATGTAAAGAAATCTGTATGGATGAAGGGACAGCTTTCTCATAAGCTCCAACTTTAAAGAAACATACTCAACAAAAAGAGGTGATTGACAAGTCTAACAAAAGGGCTTAACAAGCTTTTGTGGGTTCAGGAAGGTCTAAGAGGAATAAATCTACTACATAAGATCTTTGATAACTGGAAACTCTTCAATTTTGCATATAGCATCATTGTGAAGAGAGGGATATCAACCCTGAAAACAATTTCTTCTTATGCTAGAGTTCTATGATTCTATGTTTTATATCCTATCCTCAGACTGACACAGTGCCTGCCACATAGCACTGCAGTCCCCAACCCCGGGGCCACGGACTCGTATTGGTCTGTGGCCTGCTGGGAACCAGGCCACAGAGCTCCACCTCCTCCCCCCAACCCTGTCCATGGAAAAATTGTCTTCCATGAAACTTAGGAATGGCCGCACAACAGCAGGTAAGCGGCAGGTAAGTGGCAGGTAAGCAAGCCAACCTTCATCTGTATTCAAGGCCGCTCCCCATAGCTCACATTACTGCCTGAGCTCTGCCATCCTTCACTCTCCTAGCCCGTCAGTGGAAAAATTGTTTTCCATGAAACTGGTCCCTGGTGCCAAAAAGACTGGGGACCACTGACATAGCAGACACTCATTAGCATGGAAAATGAATGAATGAATGGCCAAGATTAACACTTTCAGTGGTTATAAAATTTACGAATTTGAGGAAATGTTAAATGTTACAAATACAATTAGAGTTTAGGCAACCAAATGTCTCAAATACAATTAGAGTTTAGGAAACCAAATGTCTCAAATACAATTAGCGTTTAGGAAACCAAAGAGGTCTTAGAACAAATATCTCAAAGAAATGACACATTCAAAGAGAAAAACAGGAAGGGAAGAATTCTAATTGATAGGATAAATATGATTTTAACATCAGAAGATTATTTGAGAGAAATAATAAATGCACATGTATAATATTAAGCAAGGTAGGCACAGATATAATCAAAATAACCCCACCCATCTCTAATTACACCAGAAATATCTCAGTTCCCATGTCTGATTTCTTATGGCCTCATATTTAAAGTTACAATTTGCTTTATACTCTTCTCCCCATGAAATATAAGAAACTATATCTATAATTTCACGTATTATTGATATTTAGCCCAAGTCTTCAATTTACTGAATAGATAAACAAACAGAATGTTAAGCTTCTTTTTTCTAAATAAATCTCATTTTTCCATTTACTCCAAATATATCAAAGATCCGTTCCCATAGGAAAAAAAGAGGAAAAACCTCCCAGGGGACTCAGTGGAAATTTCTGAGTGGAAGAAGTTAAAAGATAGCTTCTCCCCTTGACAAAAATCCTGTCCTAATCCATTAGGAACTTGTAGAACCAGCAGTTCATGCTCAGGTCAACCAATGCTTCCTTAATGCCATTTTGCATTTCTATTGGCAACAGGCCACTTCATTTTAACATTTGACATACTCCTTCCCTTTTGCCTAGTCCTATAAGTCACAGGACATTTTCCTACGCTGAGAAGTCAATTCTGTTTTCCTCCTTTTCCGCTATGTAGATAATAAGATACTAGGAGTCAGTCAGCGACCTCACACTTCCATTCTCCACATTGCCACCTAACATGTTGTACGGCTGCCTGAAAACTATAACTTCCATGTCAATATAAAACAAAATAATTCCTATCTTAAAAGTCTTTTCATTAACATTTTCACCATTTGGTTTATTTGTAACGAGAAGAACTAATTAAAATAGAAGACCCAACAAAGTTGTAGCAGGATGATACACATTCAGTATTGGGGCAAGCTCTCTTAGGAGATTTCTGTCCTAATGTTCTGTATTTTAGGATCTCATGCTACATGGGAGGCATGGTAATTAGTGTCATGAGGAAGATAGTAAGATAGAAGGCATGATCTCTGCCCCATGAAATATATAATCTCACTGAGGAAACAAAGCCATTGAAAAGCTTTAAAATTGTATAACATAACAGAACTATATTCTTGGAAGTAGAGGACTAATTAAATGAATAGGGCAGGAAAAAAAGTATACTAATTCAGAGGAATATAGGATCACACGGGCTGGCCTGAATTTGGAAGGCTTCACAAAGGAGAGGGGACTTGCACTGTGACTTGAGTGATGGATGGGATTTACAGAGGCAGAGAGAAAGGAGTGCATTCCAGGCCAGCAGGATTGGTTTAAGCAAAAGCATAAAATTAGAAAAGTTCAAGGCAGGTTAGAGCAGAGTGTAGCTGGAGTACAAGGCTGATGAAGTGAATCGTTAGAGCTGTCTGCAAAGGTCACAGTGATGGTCAAGGTCTTACACTGTCAGAATCAGCCATTTGGACTTCCGTAGGCTGTGGGGAGCCACTGAAGTCTTCGAGTGGGAGAATGACAACACTGAAAAAGTGTTTTATGACCAACTTGTCAGCAATGTGAATGATGAATTGGCAAGAAGAGAGACTAGAAGTGGGTGGATAATTAAAATTGAAAAGCTTCTATAATAGGAGAAATGGAAAAAGATGGTAAGAAACTCAGCAACAGTGGTGGCACTGGTAGAAGGGAGAATCGGAGAAAGAAATGGAATAGGAGACATGTGGATGTTGTTGCATTTGGTTTTGTTTTTGGCATTCCCGAAGAGGTTATTTGGGAAGACTGGGGTAACAGGGTCTTATACCGAAAAGAAGGTGGTGGTGATGCATGGCTTGTCTTAGTAATACAGGACCTAGTGAGACAGTGAGAACTGGATCTTGGAGTCTGGAACTACTTGAACCCTGGACAGTGGCACTTGCTGGATGTGACCTCCTCCATCTTCATGATCTGTACTGAGTGGACCTGGCCACATGTCTTGGTCTGCATAAAGAAGGAGAGGACACAGTGACTACATTTACCGGATCTGGGCCTTTGGTGAACCTCCTATCAAGTGCCTGCCCAATGACCTGGCACATCCTGTCAGGCACAGGCATTGCCTGGGGACCTCAACTTGGGGCTGACTGAGGGACCAGCTAACCACAGTCTCTGGTCCCAGCAGGAACTGGCCACAGGTGGTGTAGAACCTCCAAATTCACTTTGAGGGACCTGCCACAGCTCCCCAAAGGTGATGGGATTCTTCAAGAGACATTTTGAAGAAAGTATTGACAAATGTTGTTCACGTTTATAATCTGGGTGACCAAAGACGAAAGATCTGGGAGATGAAGAAGAACATCTGTGACACCAAACTTTAGAGCCTGAATGACTAAGACAGTGCCTTACATGTGTGTAGCACACTGCAGTTAATTTGCAAAACATGTTCATACTGGAAATAAAGAAATGGAACTTCTTGTAGTAAAATTTTCCCTTTGAAGGATAGTACAAAATGTCCTTTCAACCACTTTAAGGTGCTGCCCAGGCTCATGTTCCCCTGCTCAGCTGTGGAGCATGGCTCTATATAGTTCGTCATCCATTCCTCTTTTGACAAAGCAGAGATTGAATTGGGCTGGAGATAAAGACTATAGGGAGCCATTCTGGATCACCATGTAAACCCAGAAATCTGGAATTGAAATCTGGAAGACTGTCAGCTGCAGGTACTAGAAAACTCAGGGCATAGAGAGCCATTTTAGGGAATCTATGGATATATGTGCAAATATGGTAAAAGAAAAAGAGGGGGAAGGAGTGGGATGGAGAATGGGGAGAAGCCCATAATCAGGTATCCAAATTTGGCATAACCCCATAAGTCGAAGAAAAGAACATAGAAGGGGTCGAGTGGAGGGTTCAGGCAGATGAACAGGGCCTGGATGAGTCCCAGGGACTGGCAACACCATCCAGGTTAGTTGGTGGGGTGTGCCATGTAGGGACATCCATTCAAAAGCAAATAAATTTTGGCAGTCAGTGTGGAGAGGAATGCAAAAGAAAGCATCCTTTAGGTCCAATACCCTGTAATGAGTAGTCTCTGGGGGAATATTGTCCAGTAAGGTATAAGGGTTGAGTACCACAGGCTGTAGCAGCACCACGGCCTCACTGATTGCCCTCGAGTCTTGCACCAATCAGTAGGTGCCGTCCTTTTTCCCAACAGGTAAAATAGGGATGGTACAAGGAATGCAAATTGAGATAAGTAGATGTGAAACTAGGAATTTTTTACAAGGTGCTCAAGACGTGTCCAGGCCTCAGGCCACAAGGGATATTGTTTAACATGAGGCT
Organism: Mirza zaza; assembly: GCA_008750895.1. NCBI lineage: Eukaryota > Metazoa > Chordata > Mammalia > Primates > Cheirogaleidae > Mirza > Mirza zaza. The sequence continues at coordinate 5,815 of VSMD01081361.1, read as the reverse complement.
ATCCCTGTTGCAATCTGAGAAGGACCTTAATTGGCTGGGCTGTTCTGGCACGGCCTGGGGAACAAATGTCCCAAACTAGCGCAGGGATCTTTGCCTCCCTGTTCTGTAGATCTTGGCCCAAGACCTCTCAATCTGTTAAGAGGCCAAGGAGGCTGGGTTCTTCCTAAGGGTAGAAAGAAACCCACACTAGCAGTTTATAAAGCAAGTCACATGCTAGCAGGTTGACAGGACAAGTAGGAACTACCAGAAATGAATGTTCAATGATCACATCTTCCCACAGACAAACAAACGAAAAATAAAGAATTGTCTGGTGGGGACCCCGAAAAATAAAGAATTGTCTGGTGGGGACCCCGGAAGACTCTGGTGACCATACAGGATTGAGTGTCTAGTTTTCCAGAGTAGATGAGGAGGATAAAGTAGGCAGCCCCAGTACCTAGCAGAAAACTTACTGGCCTACCTCACCAGGAAGGTGACCCTTGGCTCCAGTCCAGTGATTGTCATCTGACAGGGGGCTGACAGAAGCAGCCACCCTTATTGTTCCAGTCTGGGAACCCACTCCTGTCCTGGGATGATCCCATAGGACAGAGTGCAGCCTAGTGACCTGTTTGATGGCATCGATGATACAGGGCCTTTCCCTGTTGGGGCAGCCTTGTCACAATGCCCTTCCTGTCGGCAGATGCAGCACTTGAGATTCTTTCTTTTTGTGGGGGCTTTGGCCGTTGGTCGGAATGTGGACACCAATGCTGCCATTAACCGGGCGTGTCTAGCCTCCTTCCTCCACTCCTTCTAACAAGCCTGAGACTCAAGCTCAGAAGTTCTGTCATAGAAAACAGAATTAGGGGCAGCTACCATGTCATCCAGGGAGGTGGTAGGGTCCTGGACAAGTTTCCGGAGATTTTTCCTAATATCTGGTGCTGCTTGGGTCAAGAATTTGTCTTTTAATATCACCCATCCCTCACAGGAGTTATGATCGAGAGTGGGGTGTCTAAACTAACGGGCTTATAGACCAAGGTTGGTCAGAACTCCCCCGCTGCTTCCACCAAGGGCAGGAATTGAGCCACCTTTCCCCCTAGTAGGGTAGAGACGGCACCACTTCCCTCTTCTAGGGCCCCTTCAGGCCTCCCTGGGTATGGGGGCAGCTCAGAACAGGTGGGAACCTGAGGAGGATCCCTTAACACCACGGACTCACTTAGCTCCAAACACCCCTTGCACCACCGAGGGTTTTCCCACAAATATTAACAAAAGAAAGTTTGTACATATGGTATTTTGGCTCATTTTCCTTCCCTTTTGCAAAAGAGGTCCGATTGTAACATGGTGGGTGATTTAGAGTCCCATGAGGCAGCCACTGTTCTCTGCTATCCAGCTTATACTGTGGCTGGGCGGTTGTGCAGAAGATTTAACATTTCTTTTTCAGAGTGTCTGGATCAAACTTGTCCCAAGTTGAGAGAACACACCCCAAGGGATGTTAGGAGGGATTTTTTTTTTTTATGCCTGTGCACTCATCTAGAAAGTAAGGAGAGAAATAAAAAGGGGGTGGGGAGAGACTTTGCCAGCTGGGGTCCGTTAGAGCTGGGTGTCCCCAGGTAATGACCCAGGCCATTCGGCCAAAGTAGCAGTCCAGAAGTCTCCTTTCCATTTCATAGGGTGAGGGGTTGTGCATGACCCCTCAAACCTAAGAGCCTCTCGTTTTTCTCAAGTGCCAGGGCAATAGTATCTGTTGCTGTAATGTCCTGGTCCTTTGTAAAGTGTTAGCACCAGCGAGTGGGTGGCCAACCACAATAAGGAAGGCACTTCCTGGGACACAGCAAAAGACACAGCTTGAAGGCGAAGGAGAAAGGCCCTACAAAACAAGGGGTGAACGCATTTTTTAGCTTTAACAAGGGAAGGGGCCTTAAGCGCCCCATCAGATGGGAAAGGAAAGTACATTGTCAAAACCAACTCGAAGCCCAGAAGCACAAGAGTTACAGCATGGAGCCCTCTTCCCTAAAGTAAACCAAAATGAAAGACTCCTCCCCTACCACAAGGCACCCGTCCCCAAACTCCTCATCACACACCTGGGGTTTAGCTGAGAACTCAACCATGCAGTCTGAGAAATGGTAGGGGTGGAAAACCAAAAGCAAGCACCAGAGCCCCTTCAAGCATTGGCTGCAAGGCGGGAAGATCTGAAGCAAGAGGGTTTTCAGGGAAAAATGCAAACTGACGTAGACAGAGTGATCCAAGTCACTGCACCAAAATGCTGGGTCGTAGTTGTCTGTTCTCGGTTCTTGGTGTGCTCTTGGTTGAAGAATGACCAGACACACCAAAGTAAGGCAAGCATGAGGTAAGGTTTCTTGAGTAAAGTTAAGATATGTTTACCACAGACAATAAGAGACTTCCTGTAGTAACAGGAGTTATATAACCTGAGTCTTACTGTGCCTGCGGATCTCCCATAAGCCTCTCGGAAAGCCCATTTAGGGCAGGGGCGAACCACAATGTGGATTTAAGCTGATGACATGATAATTAGCCTTAGGTTGATCTAGGTCACCTTCCCTCCGCTATTGTGCCTGTGCTGCTTAGCCCTTGGGCTAGGGAAATCCTCTGCATTCTTTTGCAGTTGGCCTGCTAAGTGCCGAATGGCAGATTGATAGGGCAGCTCCTCCTCTCCCAGATGTGGTAATTGCTCCTAATTGCTCTGGGACCCACCTTTGTCCCCAGGAGGGCCAGAGGTCCCTAACTGTCTATCTAACACTACTCCTTCAGGGTACCATGAATTGAAAGAGGACATGCAAGAGGAAAAGCTGATTTTAGGAGTAGGATAGCAGGAGATAAAGGGTACAGTTTTAGACGTGTTTATGCATCCAACACACCATTGGAATTATAGAACAGAAGCTAAGGCAGGTGTTGCAGATGCTGATTTAGTTGTCAGTAAGTAAAGATGATGGTGGAAATTCATGTTCACCAGTGAACATGTGATAACGGAAGACAAACACCCTTGCCAGGAAGGGGAAGAAAACATAGTAGTAGTTGTCCAAGAGTTTGCCAGATTTCTGCTGAAGATCCTTTTAAGTGAGCTGAAAAAGGAGGGAAAAATCGGTGCTTATACTGAGCTATTTCCTTTACCCTTTGTTAAAAACGCAAAACATATCTATTTTGAGATAAAAGTGGCTTACAAAACAAATTTTATGAAAGTGAATAGCTTCTTTTAATGAAGGCATAAAAAGTAAATGTGCGTTAAATTTCATCAACTAAAATTTAAATTTTAAAATTTTATTTTGACTATAATCTTTCTGCGTTTATTCCCATGAAGATCTTCTAATCAGCCATGGACCAATCTCTTCTCTCACAGAGGCTAAAGTTCTTCTTTTTCCATGAACCAGGTAGTAACAGTAAAGTAGTACAGTCTATGGTCTTAAGCATGAAAAAATTTTCAAGACTACCCCAAATAAATATATTTTAATTGCATAATAATGTCTCAATTATGCTATTTATGCACTATTTTAAATTCTTATCATCTGACAATTAGGAAGAGGTTTGAAGTGTCATTTGATAGGAAGGTTACTCCATTAACAATACTCAGAATATGTCTGCTACCTGGAGTGGGGCGAAGGAAATCAGAAAGTATATTTCTTCTGCGTATTTTGAGATGGCCGCCATGAGTCTCACAGATAGAAAAAACACTGCAAAACTGTGTTTTGTCAGGGGAAATTTATGTCTGTAGAGAATGCAGCCAGGTCTACCCTTTCTCCATCTAGAAAAGATTAACTGAGAGTCTGACACCTTTAAAGGTCTGGAGAAAAACAAACAAACAAATAAACAAAACCCATTTACCATTTATTCTCTCTAAGGGCTGCTACATGGAAGGTTTCATTTACCATAACAAGACTATTTTTGCTAGCTAGTCAAGCCTCTTCCTCTCTCCCTCTCAAAGCTGTATTTCTGCTTTCAAGCATCCATTCTTTAAAAACCTCTGTCCCTCCCTGGGGAGGTGAATCTTCATTCTGAGGGTTCCCAGGTATACCTGTTAAAATGCATTTGTCACTTTTTCCTCTTATTAATCAATCTGCCTCATGTCAGTGATTTTTCAGCAAACCTTTATGGGGACAGGGCCTTTTCTCCCTACAATTTGGTGAACTTCTGGGGGGCCAAGGGTCTTTGATCCTTATAGTTGTCAGGAAAAAAATTAATGAGTTCTAAGTGCCACAAAGTAGGATTTCTTGATACCCACTGCTCAGAACCTAGCACAATGCAGAAAGTGCATATGTACTTTTTGATCCTGAAATAATACATGCAAGGAACTTTCTAAAACTATTATTACACTTAACCTTAAATCCGAGATCTATCTTTAAAAAATAGTTGTTTTCAGTGAGTCACTAAGAGCTATGTGGAACTCAACTTATCAGATGTAATACTGTTCTGTTACATGTACTTTAGGAGAAATATGTCCTCTTTTAAATACAACTTTAGCTCAGGGACAGAGCTGAAATTTTGTAAATAATATCAATGAAGGTTCCTGATTTCAGAGGTAAAAGAAGCTGTTTCAACCATAAAATAATCAAAGAGTTAATCTTGTTTCATTCTTACAGGAGTAAAACCCACTGGCAACCTTTAACTATGTTAATTTTCAAACTTTCAAGTCCTTCCTCAAACCACAAAGCCAGCAAACTAAAGGTAACCAAAGGGGCTGTTTGGTAAAGACAGAAATGAACTATGCCTTTTGAAGTGTTTCCAGGGAAATGTGTTTGGAATATTTAAGTCCCAAGTGAGTTACAAAGGTTATTCATTCACAAGTGAGATAAATTCATAGCTGTCAAATTGTCTGGATTCTCTGTGTGATCACCAGGGCTTCAAATCATTTATTTTTTTTTTTCCTAGCAAAAGTTCAATATTTCCACAGCTTCAAATTTGATCGTGCTTTATAATTTGGAAATAAAGAATTGCTTCTCTTTCTCACCTGCTCAATGAAGCAATAAAAGTCCATGAGTATATTAAAGCCGTTTTTCCTCTTCCATTGTATTTTATTTCTTTTAGGAAAGCCAAATGTTTCTAAATTGGATGTTTCTCCCAGTGAACTAACTGAAGACAATTAACATAGTGTCTGGTCTTACCATACAGATGGAGTGTAGGGACTATGGCAAATATATATTTTACAGGGTTTTATATTCAGCTACACTGTCTGAAATAATTAAAAACAAAATTGTTCAGAAGTACCCCTTAAAATAAGTTTTTACCTTTTTCTTTCTCTTTTAAGGACTATCAGAGGTAGTTCAGAAAGAAAGGAAGAACTTTATTTTAATTGCTTGGTAAAACTTAAGTCAAGAGTTAAGAGAAGAGTAAGAATCCTCCAGAAAGATAATAAAGGTAGGGAAGAGGTAATTCTTAACAGAATACTTCACCAGAGACAGAAGCGAGCTGTGGCCACTGGCCTGGTTAACTTTAGCCCCAAACATAAAGGAGAGTCAATGGCTCCAGAAGCAGTACCCAGGCCTGGCCTCCTGTGCTCTGAGGTCCCTGCTCTGAGCAGGGACTTCAGAGTGCTCTGACCCAGGATGATAAAGCCACATACTTAAGTATATACCTGCATAAGAAATCAAGCCAAAACAAGAAGCTCATACATAACTGCTCTGTAAATCCAAATAATTCTGACTCTAGTGAGAAAAGGGACTCATTACTACTCACAAATCCTTATTGATGACCTACTAAGCACAGAGCAGAGGTAGTTGTGATTCCTGTACAAAAAAGGCTAAGTTATAATGTACATCAGCAAATATGAAGTAAGTGGTTGCTTACTGGAGTATCAATAATTGCTGGAGGAATTTGGAACTGGAGCTGAAGGAAG
>VSMD01081360.1:82509-159926 GCA_008750895.1 Mirza zaza | reverse complement strand
AAACCAATTAATATCTTTGATTCTCACAGATGAGCTGGGACCTTCTTAGAAGAATCTGTGAAAAGTACTTTATCTCCCACTGCCAGTTTCTTTTAAAAAATGGCGATAATTGTGACTTCCCTGTCCACCACAAAGATATACTCGTGGGACAGTGGTTAAAAGCATATACCTATACAAACGTATGCAAGATTTTGTTATTACTAAATGCCATTCATTCTGATAATTATAAAAAAGTAAATGAGACTTTTTAGTGAAATTTTTCTCAACATAAGAATACAGATAATAAACAGATACTAAACTAGATAAAATGAGCAATTTTCTGTTGTTCTACTCATGCAATGTATTGTTTAAGGAAACAAGTGACTTGTTTCGTAAGGCTGTCCTCAAAGACATTTTTTGTTCACATCGCTAATGATCTGAAAATTCTCAGCCTCATCTCTCCTCTTATTTTTTATTTTTCATGTTTTTTAGAGGCAGGGTTTCACTCTGTCATCCAGGATGGAGTGCAGTGGTATTATCATAGCTCATTGCAACCTCAGACTCCTGATCCTCCTTCCTCAGCCTCCCAAGTAGCTAGCATGCCTCACCGTACCAGGCTAACTTTTTTATTTTTGTAGAGATAGGGTCTGGCTATGTTGCTCAGGATGGTCTCAAACTCCTGGCTTCAAGTGATCCTCCTGCTTTGACCTCCCAATGTGTTGGGAGTACAGACCTGAGCCACTGTGCCCAGCCTCATCTTAAATTATTAAGAGTAATTTAGTTGACCACTGTGGACATTTAACCTTTAACATCAAACCTAAGCCTAACACTGTAGGTTATTGCCAAGCTTAACAAGTATATATGCTTATGAAACCAAATAAAAGGAGATAAATCATAAATATTAAGAGGTATGTAAGATTCTATTTTATATTTTAATTTTATTCTTTCTAGAATTCTTAAAAATATGATGTGTCCCAAACAGAATGACTGTTTTAAAAAATATATTTTTGGTGGACACACTGTAGAAAACTCAAAAAATAAAAGATATAAGGTATACAATAAATAGAAGACCTTGCACATTTTCCACTGGTGAGATTATAGAAATAAAAAAAAGGTCAATCAAACATTATTTCACATAGATTCCTCTTTAACTAAAATTGGAGAAACGATTGTTTTCAGAAGAAGTTCTCCTTTGGTCTGCTTTGATTTCAGCCTTGGAGATGATGAAGCAGAGATGTGAATGTGTCCATGTCTGTCCAATTATTCAAGCAGTAACTCTTTTTAAATATTCTGGGAGTGAAATGGCATATAGAGAGCTGGTAGAAATAATTCTCTTCATGTTTGTGTCCTGTGTATACTTTAGTTTACTAGAAATCCCTATTACTGAGAACTTAACGAATTCTTGTTCTTCGTATACTTCATACCTCCAAAGAAGATTTAAGTGAAGTAAGAATAAATGTTTTTGCCCCAAAACATGGAATGTGTTTTAGGGCAAAAGGCTGACTTAGCTACTTAATGTATACTCTGACTTATAGTAAACCATTTTTCTCCCCATCTCATAGATCCTAATTTATCAATGCCTGGCTTGGGGGTTTTGGAAACACATTCACGAATAATTGTAAGATGTCCTAATAAAACTAATTCCAAATGAATGCAGACTACAGAAAGACTGTGTAGAGCTATGTGGATGAGAGAACTCATTTAGTAGGCTCCGACTTCTCCCTTGGAGACAGGATATTGATGCTGTTGAGTACTGTATTCCTAAGCCAATTGTTCTGCCATGGACAAGGACAATAGAATGTGAGGCCTCTTCAGAAAGTGGGTTAGGAATTAATTAGTGCAATATTATCATTGTGCTTGGTAACTATGATTTTTCCAGACCTGGAAGAATGCATGTATTTTGGGTTCTATATCTGAAAAGAAAACACACAAACTCCTTTTAGAACTAGAGAAAGTCTAGAATATCTTCACAGTAGATCAAGCTTAAAAACAAAATGATAAAAGATCATGAAAAAAAAAAATAAAGTTGACAAGGATGTGACTTCAGTTTACTGCATTTAATCATGAATGGTATGAATTTTATTTTCGATCACTGAATCCCAGAATACTAAGGCCTAATATTAGCTTGAAAGAGGTAGTGTTCAGCAAGTTGATTTTCAGACCATTTTATTTAGTAAATCTTCTAAACTCTTTACCTTGAAAGGCCATACAAATTGAACACAAAAATTCTTTTGAAAAGACTGTTAATAATTCATGAATGAAAGCAGTATAATGAAAAAACTGTGGATGTCTGGATCTATACCTTCCTTGGGTTTTACTGGCAGAGAAAATATTTGTGTAGCATGGGAGATGGAACTACCAGAAGGTGACACTTGGTATGCTTTTATATTCTTGATTTTATAATAGGAATAAATTTTAATGCATTTTATGTGGTAATACCTACTTAATGGCTTTAAAAAATTATTAAAGCAATGTGCTCATTAGGAAATAATACTTCTGGCTGGAAGCAGTGGCTCATGCCTGTAATCCCAGCTCTTTGGGAGGCTGAGGTGAGAGGATCAATTGGTTGAGCCCAGGAGTTCTAGACCAGCATGGGGAACATAGTGAGATGCTGTCTTTACAAAAAATAATAATAAAAAAAATCAGCCTGGCATGGTGGTACGCACGTGTAGTCCTAGTTATTTGGAAGGCGGAGGCAGGAGGATCCTTTGAAGCCAGGAGTTCGAGGCTGCAGTAAGCTATGATTGTACCACTGCATTACTGGGTGAATCAGCCTGGGTGACAAAGTGAGACCCTAAAAAATATTATTTCTTACTGCCCTGCTTCAGTACCCTTAGGGGTAAATACTAACGATATGGTATACATATTTTAAAACTTTTAAAGGCAAACGTGCATACCAATATATTTTTTTAAATTTTAATTTTTTTTTTAAATGGGATGACTGTATATTCTATACAGTTGGCCCTTCGTATCCAGGGATTTCACATCTGTGGATTTAATCAACCAAGGATCAAAAATATTTGGGGAAAACTCAATAATAAATAACACAATAATAAAAAACAATACAAATGAAGAAACTAATACAGAATAACAGCTATATACATAGTGTTTACATTGTATTAGGTATTGTAAGTAATTTAGAAATGATTTAAAATATACAGGAGCATGTGCATAGGTTATATGAAAATACTAAGCCATTTCATATAAGGGATTTTATAAGAATACCTAAGATTTTATGTAAGGATGCCTAAGATTTTGGTATCCTTGGGGGAGACTAATCCCCTTCAATTACTAAGGAATGTCTGTAATTTGGTTTTTTTTTTTTTTAACTTAACAAGATAGCATGGATAACTTTTCATTATTTTCAACATTGCCTTTGTGGGTTTTTTTGTTTTGAGACAGGGACTTGCTCTGTTGCCCTGGCTAGAGTGTAGTAGTATCATCATAGCTCACTGCAACCTTAAACTCCTGGGCTCAAGGGATCCTCCTTCCCAGGTAGCTGGTACTGCAGACATGTGCCACCACACCTGGCTAATTTTAAAATTTTTTCGCAATTATCCAGGCTGGTCTCAAACTCCTAGCCTCAAGTGATCCTTCTGCCTTCACCTTCCAGAGTGCTAGTATTGCAGGCGTGAGCCACTGCGCCCAGCCTGCCCTTGTGTTTTTAATGGTTGCATGGTATTCCACTGTTTGGTTGTTCCATACTGGCTGGACATTTAGGTTGATACTATTTTTTTTTTCTGCGTTTACAAATAACCCTTCAATGAATATCCTGACTCATACATGCTTGTACTCACGAGTATTTTCTAGGGATTCACTTCTAGAACTGAGATAGCCGATTCAAAAAATAGGTATAGAATCAGGCTATACATTGAATCGGGGATGGGTCTGACATTTTATATACACTTAAATTCTGGTTTTGTTATTTGCATAATGTGTATCTCTGTGTAACCCCTGCTACTTCTTTTTCTTTTTCTTTTTTTTAACAGATCATTATGAGTATTCTTTTACCTCCCACCATTTTGACATTGGAATTTAAAAGCAAAGCCGAGATGTCACACGTTCCCCAGTCTCAGGATTTCCAGTTTACGTGGTATTCCGGTGACCAGAACCCCAGCAGTTCCAAAGAAAGTGCTTATGCGGTTAGTGCAAATCACAGTGAATTACACTTTCATTATATTGACTACACACAAACATATACATCCTTAAAGTTTATTTACATAGCAATCTGTTAAACAAAAATTTGCATTGCTACTATTTCAGGCCAATGATGACAGATGGTCCAGGGCTATCCGTTATTCTAAAATGCCTTTGACTCATCAATCACACTTCTCTTCTGCATAATCTTAACCATATTATACTGTGGTTAGGTATAACATACACAATAGACCTAATTAACCCTCTTATATAATTAAATAAAATATTCCATTTCTACTTCAAAGCCAACATCAAAGACTTTATTATATTGATGGCTGTGTAACTTTTATTTTTTCTTGTGATTACTAGAATAAATGGACTCTAAAGCTACAATGACGAATGTCTCATATCCTTTAACTCTTTTTTCTTAATGAAGATGCAGGTTTGAATTTGTGTCCATCTTCACTGTGCTACTTCACAAATCTTTTCATTTTATTATATCCAGTGGCTATGGATAGCTTGAGTTCTAGTTATGTACTCTTTCATGGATAACTTGAGCTTATATTTACTGCAAAATGTCCAATATGCTGTGAATATATTCTTTGCTTTTTGTCTCACCTTGGGCTATTGCTTATAAAGTTGTCATTTACTGTGAGGCATAATAAACATCTTCTCTTGATACTTAATACTTTAATGAAGCATCTTGACCTAGCATATTACCTGATGTACTTCTGCATTTATGAGGTACTTATTATAATATTTAAAAACATATTTAGTAAATATTAAATGAAAACTACTTAATAATTATAATCAGTTTTTTAAGACTGGCATCTGTTGTGATCAGTTGAGCACCCATTCTGATTGGTTACTGCGTCTGCCAGATCAGTTAGATGTTTTGACTAACACCTCTGTTTGGATATTTATGTGTTCTCTCCTTTCCCTCTCTGTCTTCCTCCTTCCTTCCCTGACTTCCTTCTTTTCTTTTTTTTATTTTTATTTATTTTTTTGAGACAGAGTCTCACTCTATTGCCCAGGCTACAGTGCCATGGTGTCAGCCTAGCTCACAGCAACCTCAAACTCCTGGGCTCCAACCATCCTCCTGCCTCAGCCTCCTCAGTAGCTGGGACTACAGGCATGCACCACTGTGCCCAGCTAATTTTTTCCATTTTTTAGTTGTTTGGCTAATTTCTTTCTATTTATAGTAGAGACGGGGTCTTGCTCTTGCTCAAGCTGGTCTCCAACTCCTGAGCTTAAGCAGTCCTCCCACCTCGCCCTCCCAAAGTGCTAGGATTACAGGTGTGAGCCACTGCGCCTGGCCTCAAATAGGTTTTGAACACAGGGTGTGGGCAAGAGGGAGATAGCAAATACGATGGAGAGGTTGGTGGGTGAAACAAGGCCATCGTGAAGGGACACAGGCAGAATTGGGAAAGGAGCAGGTCTGGAAGGGGCAAGATGAGCTCAGTCTTAGACATGTGATGAAAAAATTAATCTATTCTGTAACAGCATCATTAAACAGAAAAATGTAATCAATGGGAAACAGGCATAGATTATAGTAAAGTTGGTTGCTGTAGTTATAATTTCATTCTGTGTACCTGCTGGTGTCAGATTATTGTTAGAAGGAAAGAGGGAGGAGAGGGTGGGGAGAAGGAAGAAAGGATAGAAGAAAGGTGAGTAGAGATTTAAATGCAATAAATGTTAGCTAAGCCAAATATTTTTGTTTTTCCCTTCTTCTAAGGAAAAAATAAATAAATCCTGAATCTGAATTTATATTCCCACATTGTCTTCGTCAAAGCAGTTGGTGTCTTTGAATTCAAGTCAGAGACAGGCTCGATCAGTACTTTATAAGCCACACCAAACTGTCAAGAGTAATTAAGACCTAATGAAACACTCCTAGAAAACGAATGAGAAGTTATTTAATAACAAAGTCATTATTTAAATTACTTTCTGGGGTCTTTCTGAAGTGGTATTGACATCCGTAAAATCTCAGTAAATGATGACTTTTCTAATTGGTTTTAAGCCATTTTAACTCTAGGCTGATTCAAACCTATTAGGAATTGGGCCAGTTCCTATATCTCTAAGACACAATGCCAATCCCACTGCCCAAAATGAAGTAAAATGACTGAACAATCAGGCACCAATGATAACCCATCTAGATGCCCGAGGCCTCAAAAAATCACATTTTCCTATAATCATATGGACAATTCAAGCAAAATTTGATTCATTCCTGGGCTTGAAAGATCTTGCTAATCTTGCAGGTCTAACACCAGAGAGAGAACTTTTGTGGCTAGGTTGAAGAAATGGACTCATTTGAGAGACAGCAGAGAACATTCCTTTCCTTTCTTCCAATATTTCTTTTAAAAAAGTGTAACTCTTTTGAATGCATTTCCCATTAAAAATTAAAACCATACAGAAATTTATAAAGTAGAGTGACATCTCTTTTGCTTCCTTTCTTCCACTCTTATATTCCCCCTTCTCAAAGGTAATCAGGCTATACATGCTTTTTCCTTTTTTTTTCATTTCTTTTCCCCCTCTCTTTGAAAGCCTTTCTGTGTGGGCATTTGTGTAGTTACATTCAGGCAGCTTTTGTGCTGGGTCACTCATATACTCACTGCTCATTACCTATAAGGGTTAACACTTTTGGACCAACACATAATTTTTGAGAAGCTGATGAAAGGTTTGATTCATTCCCTAGAAAAATGCATGTACAACACAAATACTTGCATATGATTGAAGGGTGTTCAAGGAACTGGAAGCTCAGAGAGCCCATGAACTCCAGGCAGTGAGACCCTCTGCTGTAAATAAGTGGGGAAGCCATCAAAGGCCAGAATCCTAGCCCTGTGCCTAACTTCCCCATGATCTTCCTTATTCTTGCAGTCCATTTTGTCCTTCTATATTAAGGACATAATTCTATCATCTGTGACTGAGTTCACAGGGATTTTATGAGTAGTATCATTAGAATCCAAAATTACTGATAAAGGAGATTAAACAGAATAGAAGTGGGGATCAATTTTAAATCCTTGGAACTACTCTTACTTTGAACATGATTACTTGGGACTCGGATTACATGTCAGAAATACCCTGTGCTCCTTACCTGGTCAAAGATTTGTATGACACATAGAGTTTTCTTTGCCTTTAAAGCTAAGATTATAATTTGGCAGGTGGATGCCCAATTAACTTCTAACATACTATTTATTATATTTTCGGATGTCTTTGCTTATCAATATTTTAATTAACCTGCTGATAAAAAAATGATTATAAGTTTGTTTATTTTACAGAAAGACTGTGATGTGGAAAGGGGGCCTGATGAGAAGCTGAGTGAAAATCAGCACTTGGATTTAGAGAGTGGGCCCCAGAGCCTTCCGTGGACTAGAAAGGTCTATGAGTTCTACAGTGCTCCGATTGTCAAGTTTTGGTTTTACACGGTTGGTCTCATTACAGCAATATATGTAGTATTAATGGCTGTTGATGGTAATGATAATGTTGCTAATGATATGCCTGATTTGCCGATTTATGACAAAAACGTGGGAGTAAAGTGAGGACATGACAAAGTAGGTAGGGAAGAGAGGTTAGAGTGAAGCTCTCCTACTTTGGGAGCTTGAGAACAAACATTTTTTCTTCTTTCTTGGAGTGCTAATGTTAGCACAGCTGAGACTAAGCGTTTGGAGATTTGTGGAACAATAAAATTAACAGCAGTGTTTGTAGAATAAAGTAACAGGTGGGTAGATTATTTTCCAATCTTGAGCAAGAAAACCAGCAATTGAATCAAAATTTTCTTTGTAGGAATTATGTGTGATAGAGACAAAAAATGCTAGTGTTTGTTTTTGTCTTCAGTAGCATGTACTTATAAATATATAGAAGGCAAGAAAAATGTTGGAAGCTGAATTGTATGAACAAATACTAAATCTATTATGGATGTAAAACTACAGAGAAAGCATGAACTCTATGCTTTTGACATTTGAGTGCTTTTCACATTTATTTTACAGTATTTATTTTTCTGATGCTTATCTGTACTTGAATTGCTGATGGCCAAGATTTTGTATTTCTAAAACATTTAAAATGTGACCATGAAAGGATATTTTTCTAAATGTATTATATTTCAAATATTTACTTGGTCAACCACACACTTATTTCATGCACTTATTGAATAAGTGCATAACTCTGAATAACTTTTATCTGTTTCAAAAAATCAAATCTTTAAAATGATGAGGTTTTACTATTTTTGCAACTGTGTAGCAAAATATTTGAGAAACTCTGCTAGGAGTGCTAAGAGAATTTTAACCATAGTCACATCATTGGGAAAAGAGTATTTAAGTATTTCTTTCCTTAGAAATTTCTAGCTCAAGAGTTTTAGAGACAGCAGCAAGGTAAGCAATAGGACAAAGCCAGCCAGTCTTCCCACTATGACAGATGGTGTCGGCAATGAGCATGGCGTTTTAGTCTTGGCTATTGCGTTGCTAGACCATGGTGCATGTGCTTTACTGAAGCAGTTTTGTGCTGCACGTGTTGTGATAAAAAAGCAAAAATGCAAATATTTTTGGGTCAAATTTTCAATAATTGGAAAGAGACGAAAAGATTCAGAAGCAATACCACCAATCTCTGGAGTGCTTTAGTACTTAATTTTACCTAGGTGTGAATATTTCGTTGCTTGTAGCCTTGTGTAATGTCACTTTCAACTGATGAGCAAATGGACTGGAAATAGCCTTTAGGAACCCAACCTGTTCTCACGTAGAGGAACTTGTGCCATTTTCTCAAGCTGAATATTTATTTATTGAATATGTTTGTAAATCTGTCTCATTCATGCAGTCATACATTATATATGTTAGAAAGAAAACATTGTGGCTGAAGGTAGCATAAGGTCCAGATCATTCCATTAGGTTTTACTGTGAGCTTACTGTTGTCTTTAAGAACTTAATATACTAGTACTGGAGGCGGTGGCAGGGGAGAAAAAATTGTCAAACATAGATACTGTCCTCAAACAGCTTCCAGTTGGATAGGGAAGACTGTATATGTAAATGACTCTAATATAGGGCAGGGAATAACAAAGTGTAGATAATGAAAGAAATACCAACAAATGTATGAAAGTCCTAACACATACCTCAGAGTGTTAAGTAGTCAATTGTCTAGCCACCATGAAACCAATGACAAGAATGTAAAAAAAAAAAAAAATGATTGATCATTAAAATGACTGCTCAAACAAATTTATTTAAATTATGTCTCTAAGGGCTCATCAAAAATACTCAGACATTGAAACATAGACCAAGAAAAGTATAGAATTAATGAAGTTTACCTTGACATTCTTATATGCTGCTTCTCTTCTATAGTTTCTTAGCTCATAGGCAGTAATATCCATTACGACTGCCTAAATACCACCTGTTGTAAGTAATACCACTCTTGTATAGTCAGTAATGATTTAAGACATTCTCTATATTTTCTGTGCAGAACTGGACTTAGAAACAGACTTGTAAACTTAAGTAGAATTCAAAATGATACGAGAAATAGGGATCAACATTATATTATGATTCTTGTGAGAATGAACACCTATCCACATTTCTCTGTCAACTGATCTAGGATTTTTTTTTTTTTTTTTTTTTTTTGAGATAGAGTCTCACTCTGTTGCCCGGGCTAGAGTGTTGTGCCATCAGCCTAGCTCACAGCAACCTCAAACTCCTGGGCTCAAGCGATCCTTCTGCCTCAGCCTCCTGAGTAGCTGGGACTACAGGCATGTGCCACCATGCCCGGCTAATTTTGTCTATATATTTTTAGTTGGCCAATTAATTTCTTTCTATTTTTAGTAAAGACAGGGTCTTGCTCTTGCTCAGGCTGGTTTTGAACTCCTGACCTCAAGCAATCTGCCCACCTCAGCCTCCTAGAGTGCTAGGATTACAGGCGTGAGCCACCGTGCCTGGCCCTGATCTAGGATTTTTAATGCAATATTGATCAGTGAGCACTGTGTGTTGTCTCTTAAGCTATGTAAAGGACTGCACAGTTTCATACATTATTGAACACAGTGAAAATTAGTAAAGCCTTTCTGTTGGGTAATTTAGTAATATTTTTCCCAGTATTCAATGTGCGTGCGCAGCTATTCTGCTTCTGAGAAATATATCTTAAGAAGATAAGAACATTAGATAAGATTACAAAACTATTAAACATAATGTGTGTGTTCATTATGTTTAATTCTTTGAAGAGTTTGGGAATCTAGGTATAGTATACACAGTTAGTAATTAAACAAACATTTATTGAATGCCTGTCATATCAGGTGGAATGCTGAGTGCTGAAGATAAAAACGTTAATAAACAGTCCTTAATTACAAGCGCTTACAGTTGGACAAGACTTTTCTATTGGTCAACATATTTTAATCAACACATCATAAAATAAAACTCCCAGCAGTTGTAAATATCACAATTCGCTGTATTTGAAAATATGCTATTTGAAAAAAATACTGACTCTGAGTGGCTTAGCTGGCATGCTTAGCACACATATTTTCTATGTTTAAGATGGAGGTGAAAGGCATGTGATTCCTTCTTGGCTTGCTGTTAGCCTGACAGCATTAGTCCTGAAATGTGCAGGGTTCGCAGCCAATAGGATGAGAGAGACGGTGTCTCCTTCCATGCATCTGAGAATAGTGATTTCATGTCTGCCACTAAATCCTAGACTAGAAAGAAAACTGTGAATTCTTGTGCCTTTTTAGATCGTGGATGCTTAATAATCTGAAGGTGGTCCCAGTTCTATGTTCATATTATCCTGCTGAAGTTCATGCCTGTGTTTCTGGGTCTGCGTCTGCTTGGTATCCTCCATGCTCACTGTCACTCACGTCCAGGGAATGTGTGTTCCCCTCACAGATGGCATATTTGGCCTTCCTCATGCTGTTCACCTACACGGTGTTGGTGGAGATGCATTCCCAGCCCAGTGTGCAAGAGTGGCTCGTCATCATTTACATCTTCACCAACGCTATTGAGAAAGTCAGGGAGGTGAGTTATCCCTTGCACATTTGTCCTCTACACCCCTCTGCTTAGAGATGTTCTTAGGACTGGTGATGAAAATGGGCATGTCACAGGTGTGGGGGAAAACAGGAAATGCTGATCTTGATTTGCATGCTACATGGAGGTTATTTGGGGGGATGGAAAATCCCCAATTTTAACCCTTTATCCTTGTCAGCTGCTTTCTGCTAGTTGCTGCACTTTGGAAGCAGTTATCTTCAAAGTGGATGTGTTAGTGTGTTTACCAGTCCTAGAATGGTAGATGATGCCATCTACTTGTTATTAAATCCCCCAAGTATTTGAGTTCTCTGATTTTTTTTGGCGGGGTGGGATTGATTTTTATAGCTTAGCATTACTTATATTATTAGTTTCATCTCACAGAGTGGCACATAAATGGCTGGAGTTGTGCGATATGTAAGGGAGATATTTATCGCTTTTGAAAGATCCTACTGAACACCTTTGAAAATTGAATTTGAAAATCTCTTTGGGGCAAGTAGTCCAAGAAACAAAACAAAACAAATTTTTTATTTCTAGTTTGTAATGAATCACTTAAAATTTAATTAGCATTTCTATGCAGTTATTACTGCAATCACAAATATTAAGAGTTATGAGACTGTTTTGGATGTTAATGTATATATCTCTACGTCTATGCACTTAGATGTGTTTATTTTGTCCTGGAGGTTATATGACCAACATTATACTAGGTAAATGTATTCTTGGTAATTATACCTATACTGCTTGCTAAATTACTATGTGAAGTTTACAAGATTATAAAAAATAATTCAGGAGAGAAACATTAAATTATACCATTTTTTATGCTTCAGGGAAAATAGGTTTACTGTTTTATATTTCAGTTTGTCTTATATGATGTTTCAGGGGTAATTTCTTATAATAGTGAGTTCCAATATCACATTCTTAGTAGTTTGCCAACAACTCACTAAGTAGCAGTAGTAGTACTAGATTACAGGGTTTCTTGGCTTCAACCCAGTGTTCTTCAGACTATGCTGCACTTCATGAAATAGAATTGTAGCCATATAGATCCATTATAATTTTGAGTTTTTGAATGTCTTGGTGTTTCGCCAAGACTTTAAATTAGACTTCTAGTTGTGTTTTCAAGTGATTGTCTAGCACTAACAGTGGCATTAAGGTATTTTTATAGATTTGTTTAAATAATTCATTTCCATGGATAACTTATTTCCTTCCTTCCTTCCTTTCTTTTCCCCGGGCTAAAGTGCTGTGGCGTCAGCCTAGCTCACAGCAACCTCAAACTCCTGGGCTCAAGCAATCCTACTGCCTCAGCCTCTTGAGTAGCTGGGACTACAGGCATGTGCCACCATGCCTGGCTAATTTTTTCTATATATATTAGTTGGCCAATTAATTTCTTTCTATTTTTTATAGTAGTGACGGGGGTCTCGCTCTCGCTCAGGCTGGTTTTGAACTCCTGACCTCGAGCAATCCACCCACCTTGGCCTCCCAGAGTGCTAAGATTACAGGCGTGAGCCACCGCGCCCGGCCTTACTTTGACTAGTGCAGGATAACTTAAGTCTCTAAAATCTCTGTGTGACTTAAGGTTTGGCAGGATTCAGATTACTCTTTAAATGAGTGGTTGATATATTCAGGAAGAGGGTATTGATAGAATTCTTGGGTTGTACCTCATTCTTTATGTTTTTCTCTCTTCTTTTAGATCTGTATTTCAGAACCTGGGAAGTTTACTCAAAAGGTGAAGGTATGGATTAGTGAATACTGGAACCTAATAGAAACGGTGGCAATCGGCCTATTTTCAGTTGGTTTCGGTCTTCGGTGGGGTGATCCTCCTTTTCACACAGCAGGAAGACTAATCTACTGCATAGACATCATTTTCTGGTTCTCACGCCTCCTGGATTTCTTTGCTGTGAACCAACATGCAGGTCCATATGTGACCATGATTGCAAAAATGGTGAGTACATCTGGTTTTATATCCTGGTGTTCTTTTCTTTAATTTTTAGAGACAGGATCTTGCTATGTTGCCCAGGCTGGACTTTAACTCCTGGGCTCAAGTGATCCTACTGCCTCAGTGTCCCAAGTAGCTGGGACTATACATGTGTGTGCTACTATGCCTGGCTTCTTTTTAATGATTCTACCTAATTTCATGGTTCGTATCCAGTAGTTTACCTTTCAGAATTATTTATAAAAGCAAAAAAGAACAAGATCATTTTATCACTGCTTTCCTTATAATCACAAACCTGTATTTAACAAATGTTCTTGGATAGCATATGAGTTGATCAGGATACTTTGGTTGGGGCTAGATGACATGGATCTTGTCAAATTTGTCTCTGAGCACAATAATTCCTGAGGGCCAGATTTGTAGGAGGCTACCACCAATAATAATTGCTAAAATATCAATTTATTCTTTAATTACTCACTCATTCTCTCCCTCCACCACACATTTTTTTTATTTTCCCTCAGAGATAGGTTCTTGCTCTTTCACCCAGGCTGGAGTGCAGTGGTGAGATCATAGCTCACTGCAGCCTCCAACTCCTGGGTTCAAGTAGTCCTCCTGCCTCAGCCTCCCAGGTAGCTGAGATTACAGGTGTGTGCTACCACACTCTTAAATAAATAGTTCTTACTCTAGACCACACACAGTTCTAAGTACTTTGTATATATAAACTTGTTTAATCTTTGTAGCAAATATTATTTGTGAAATAGGTAGTGTTATTATGCACATCTTCCCTCAAGGAAATGGAGGCTAAGTGAATTCCTCCTGGGCATATATGGAGAGCAAGGGTTCCAGAGTGGGTCACTGGGCTCCAGGCTGCCATCTGAACTTGCTGTCAGCTTTTTCCAATTTTACATTTTTCTCTTAAATAAGAAATGTTTTC
Organism: Mirza zaza; assembly: GCA_008750895.1. Taxonomy (NCBI): domain Eukaryota; kingdom Metazoa; phylum Chordata; class Mammalia; order Primates; family Cheirogaleidae; genus Mirza; species Mirza zaza. The sequence goes on along the minus strand of VSMD01081360.1, from coordinate 145,975 downwards.
TCTGGTCTTGGTGACATCAGTATTTATTAGATAGGCTACACTGAGATTACCAATATAGCTCGGTGACTTAGCCTGAGGTTATTGCTCCTTAATGCACAGTTTGATGAGTGCCCCTGGGGACCGTCCTCCATGCAGTGACTCAGGGATCTAGAATCCCTTGGTCTTGTGACACATCCATGTCAACATGTGGCTTCCAAGGTCTCTGCTATCAGGGAATGAGAAGGATGGAGAAAGTCTAATGGCTTTTAACTGCTCCGGACAAGAAGTGACCGGAGTCACAATCATGCCACAGCCCATTGGCTAGAATAGCTTTCAGGCACCAGCCTAGTGGAAGCGAAGCTAAGAAATGAAGAAGAGCAGCTCTTGGAACACAGCTGGGAATTTTGGCGCATATTTTCTCTGCCACAATGCACAAATGCATTGAGTTTATAGTAGATGGCATAAAACTGGCCTGATCAATTTTTCACACTCTAATCAATTCCTGAAGATAATTCCGAGAATAGGAGCCATTGGACTAATTTGAATGCACCATATGTTTTTTCTTTCCTACCCTCTGGTCCAATGGGGAAAGGTTGGATATTTGCTAATCAAAAGATGTTCGCATTTCATTAGTACTTAAAGAAAGAAGCATAGATTCTCTACTCTCAGCACATTTATGTTATTCCATAGACCACATTCACTTGAAACACAGGCTGTGCAGAGAAAACAAAATAGTTTAGCCAAAGAAATCTAGCTATTCGTGGACGAGGGTGTTTTACTCAATGACTAGATGGTCTTTTTAGTTTGTCTTGACTTCCAGATCTGTGGTAAGATTCTCGTTGTGTGTGCTATTTTGCAGACAGCGAACATGTTTTACATTGTGATCATGATGGCTATAGTCCTGCTGAGTTTCGGAGTGGCGCGCAAGGCCATCCTGTCGCCAAAGGAGGCGCCATCCTGGAGCCTAGCCCGAGATATTGTATTTGAGCCATACTGGATGATATATGGAGAAGTCTATGCTGCAGAGATAGATGGTGAGTAGGGGATTTTGCCATCATGCAGAAATTCCACCTCTGTAGATACTCAGAGTAATTTAAAAAAATCTGCAAAGCAATCATCTGAATTTTAAATATGTATAAAATGTGTGGTGTTCTGCAGAGTTAATGTGCTAAATGTTTGTCTAGAGTCCTGGGACTGTGATTCACCTTACTGCCATTGTAATTCTTTCCTTGCAGTTTGTGAAAGCCAGCCGTCTTGTCCACCCGGAGCTTTTCTTACTCCATTCCTGCAAGCTGTCTACCTCTTTGTGCAGTATATCATCATGGTGAACCTGCTGATTGCTTTCTTCAAGTAGGTTACTTTAATTAAATATAATTATCTTATTTACATAAAACATGGGGTGGGCCGGACATGTTGAGTAGACTCACATTTATTTTGAGTACATAACTTTTGTTTTTTGTGTGTTTCATGTTTTATAATTACGGTTTTAAGATATGGGCACGAAATGGTTGGTAATAAGAAAACAAGAGCATAGCAAGCAGTGAAGTAATAAAGTCAGTCATCCATCTGTACCCACGGGGGATTGGCTCCAGGACCCCCCCCAAAGGAGCCCAAATCCATGGATGTTCATGTCCTTTACATTAATATATGATGGTGTAGTATTTGCAAGTAACCTATGCACATCTTCCCGTATACTTTAAATCATCTCTCAATTACTTATAATGCCTAATACAATGTAGATGCCATGTAAATAGTTGTTATACTGTATTATTAGAGAATAATGACAAGAAAAAAAAGTCTGTATGTGTTCAGTACAGACACACTATCCATTTTTTCCCTACTATTTTTGCTTTGTGGTTGGTTGAATCCACAGATGTGGAACCCGAGGATATGGAGAGCTGACTATAGAGAGAAAGCACTTTTGTACTAATAAAAACAGAACAAAAGGGGATCCTGAATTGTAATTAAGCAGTCAGTTAGAATCATGAAAGTATAACAGCTGATGGAGTTGAACGTTGGCTATGGAGTTCTTGATCCACTTTCTTCACCTGGCTCCCAATATACTTCATTCTCTGTTTTCTTTGATCTCACTTCTCATTTCTTCTCATTCTCCTTTTCTGGATCACCTTCTTCTCCACAACCTTTCAACACTGATTTTTCCCTTGGCCCAGACCTTTCTCTTCCTTTAGTTGTGCTTTTTTAGGATCTTGTTCAGTTCCCCTTATATCCTGATCAGTCCCCATTTATATCTCCAGCTTGGCTCTCTTTCTTAAACTCCAGTCACATAGCTCCAACTGGCCCCTTCCATCACCAGTTAAAAATGTAATAGATTTCTAAAATTTAAAATGTCCAAACTCTTCATCTCTCCTCCTTCCTAACATACACTTACACGTGAGTTTCTGTTGAAGCTCCATCTTTTCAGTTATTTAGACCAAGAACTTTGCAGTCACTCTTAATTCCTCTTGTACCTCTACTTCTAAACTGTCAGGAACTCCTTTTGACACACCCTTCAAATAGATCATCAATTCAACCACCTCTCACTGCTCCACTGTTACCCTAGAGCCTTTTAATTTATTTTTCTGCTTCTATCTTCAGTCCCTATACTCTGTTCTCAACACAGTAGCCCAAACAACCATTTATTTATTTAGAGTGGTCTCACTCTGTCACCCAGGCTGCAGTGCAGTGGCACAGTCACAGTCCCTTGCTGCCTTAAACTCCTGTGCTCAAGCCATCCTCCCGCCTTTGCCCTCCGAGTAGCTGGGATTACAGGTGTGTACCACCATGCCTGGCTAATCTTTTATCTTCTTGCAGAGAAAGGGTCTCACTAGGTTGCTCAGGTTGGCCTTGAACTCCTGACCTCAAATGATCCTCCAGCCTAAGCTTCCCATAGTGTTAGGATTATAGGCATGAGCCACTGTGCCTGGCCCCAAATGGTCCTTTGGAAACATACATCAGATGATGTCTCTCCTCTGCTCCAAACTCTTTAATAGCTCCCCATTTACCTCTGGGTAAAAGTCAAAGTTCCTATTATGACCTATATGGCCCTGTGTGATTTGGCTTCCCTGTGACTTCTCAAATCATGCATCATGCTGCTCCTCCCCCTAATCCATTCCTCTCCAACAACACTGGCCCTTCACAGTTTTCCAAACAACCCTGTTGTGTTTGCACTTGCTGTTTCCTCTGCCTAGAGTGCTCTTCCACCACATACCACTGTGGCTCATTCCTTCCCCTCCAGGCTTGTCTAATGGCCCCTTTTTGATTAGGTCTAGCTTAAGCATTATGGTTAAAAGTGCAGCCCCCTTTCTTCTGCCATCTTCTTGGCATGCCCCATTCTGCTTAATCTTCTCTTTTTATATTACAGATGCAAATATATTTTATACTTGATTTATGTATTTGTGTTTTTCTGTTATATGTTTTCTGTTATATGTTTCTGTTATATGTGTTTTTCTGTTATATGGCTCCTCTACTGGAATATAAGCTCCACAAGGGCAAGTATGTTTGCCTTTTTTGCTCATGAATTTATCCCAAACACTGCAAAGAGTGCCTGGCACATAATTGTTTAACAGATGAAAGAAACCAAGTAAGGTGATGGGAAGAATTTTGTATTTTCTGAATGCCTCTTATATGCCAGGCACTGTGCCAGGTGTTTTATTCGTTGATTATCTCACCAAAGACAGAAAGGTAAGAACAGGGTAATTTAATTTATAGAATCTAAGTAAAGAAAGTAGAGAAGGTAGGGGATGGAAGGTTAGTCAAAATAGAATACTTAAAAAACATGACTTGTTCCATGTATAGGGGGAGGTTATATCTTCCTGCTTGTTACAGAATTATGAGTGGCTCACACCTGTAATCCTAGCACTCTGGGAGGCCGAGTTGGGCGGATTGCTCGAGGTCAGGAGTTTGAAACCAGCCTGAGCAAGAGTGAGACCACATCTCTACTATAAATAGAAAGAAATTAATTGGCCAACTAATATATATATATATGAAATTAGCCGGGCATGGTGGCACCAATGCCAGTAGTCCCAGCTACTAGGGAGACTGAGACAGCAGGATTGCTTGAGCCCAGGAGATTGAGGTTGCTGTGAGCGAGGCTGACGCCACGGCATTCACTCTAGCCTGGGCAACAGAGTGAGACTCTGTCTCAAAAAAAAAAAAAAAAAAAAATTATGAGATAGCTTTCATCTCTCTCAGCCCTACCATTTTAGGAATTTATACCATTTGTTGGCATTTAATTATTATAGCTGTTTTGTGATATGTCAAATAATAAGAGGGTGTGAGATTTTTGCTGCTCAAAAACGTCCAGTATCAAAAGAGAGGTTGAGAAATCCCCATTTAAACCAGTCTTCTCACTTTGGAGATGAACACATTGTGGACCAAACAAGTTGAGCAGCCCCACATCTGGCTACTTTTCCAGGAGCCTCAGACAGAATTCTTCACATCAATAGTTAGAAAGAACCTGCAATCCACCTGCCGCTGGAAGGTTGCCACCTGCTGGTGGAAGTTGCACTCATGTTTGGTGCGACACAGCAGGAGGGCTTGTGAAACCCAATTGTGCTAGAATGTCCCACCGCTAGCGTTTCTCATTCAGTTGTCGCTAGAGTTTCTCATTCAGTAGTTTCCCCGACAGGCCCAGGAATGTGCATTTCTGACACGTTCTCAGGTTACGCCGAGGCTGCTGGTGGAGATACCTCATTTTGAGAACTACTGTTCTGAATCAGTCATCTGTGTTTCTATCATCACCTTCTGCATGGATTCTGTGAAACATCCCTCCTGTTCTTACCCTGAGCTGGCTCTCTCCAGGATGTTTCTGGGTTTTTTTTTTTTTATCACTGCTCAGGTTTAGGGTTGCCTGTGTTTTCATTTGCTACACTTGGATACTCTCCTCCAGGTCTACTCTGCCATCTTTCTCTAAAGAAGCTAAATTTTTTGTTAGCTTAGGCAAAATGTTAAGGAGGGCGGTCTATTGTGTCACCCCACCCCCATATCGTGTTATAAACTTGAGTAAAGAAGTTAAGGATGATGTGTTGCTTTAGAATAACTTTCCTCCCAACCATTACTTCTAGCATAAGTGCTATAATATCAATATTCACCCTAATACCATCTGCATATTATAACTGACGTAGTTAAAGGGAAAATCCAAAGTGACCTACTTTTGATTTGATTATGACCAATAATAAGTTACTTTTACTATAAAGTTAATTGAAATAGTTTGTCTGGCTTCTAGTAGAAGCTCAGCTTATTGATTTATTTTAGGATGAATTGATTGTTCTTCCCTCTCTCTTCTTCATTCATACGCTTCATTTGGGTATTTTAACTAGGATTATTCTAGCAGTTCTCATTTTGACATTAGGATGGTATCTTTGTAAGGTTGATGATAAAGAGGAATGGTAAAGCTGTTTGCCATGAAGGATGAATTGTGGACTGAAAAAGAGTTTCTTATGTGAGAAGTGATGGTGACCCAAGAATAGTGTTGAGTTCCAGAGGGCAGTTTCTGTTCATTACATTGAACATATTTGCATTTTCTTCTCTCTGATTGTAATTTCTGCCTTTTGCTTGTTATTTTGATTAGCATGTTTTATTGTGAAAGGTGGATTGCTGTATTATGTTTGGTGGAAGAAGAATCATAAATGCAGTGGATATTATTTTTGTGGGCTCATTGTTGGTAATGTCAGGGGAACCAATCGTTAAGAATTGGAAAATGAAGAAACTTATGTTCCAAGATTTCATATTAAAATATTGTCCCTCTCTTACTACAACTTACAGCAATGTTTACTTGGATCTGAAATCCATCTCAAACGAGCTGTGGAAATACAACCGCTATCGCTACATCATGACCTACCACGAGAAGCCCTGGCTTCCGCCCCCTCTGATTCTCCTGAGCCACGTGAGCCTCCTTCTCCGCCGCATGTGCCACCACCGAGCACCCAGCGACCAAGAAGAGGGCGATGTGGGATTAAGTAAGTTTTTACTGGTGAGGCAAGAGGAAGAGAGTAAAAGGTGGAGATACAAGGCAGAGACACGCTGGGGCATTGAAAATTAAATTCAGGGCATGGGGTGGAAGGCTCTAGGAATTAATTAAAATAGAAAATCACCTGGTGCCTGGGTCTTTATATATATATATTTTTATTATTTTTCTTTCTTTTTTTCATCAGCAAACAGTGAAAAAACCTGGGTCTTAGTAAATACACAGACCTCCTCATGTGGTCGTCAGGTTGTCGTAATGCCCTCTGCCAAGATTAACGGATTCTTTGACAGAAAGTAATAGGTAGGAAGAGAATCTCTGTTCGAATGTGCGAGGGCCTTATGTCACCTGGAAAACCTATGTTTTCTCTGCAGACCTGATAACTCATCAGAATAACTCCTATAGAGTAGATATGTGACAAGTGCTTTTTTTCTCTGTTGTGGAAGATGGAATTCCAATAGAAAGGAGTTACAGAAAGTCTTGGGGTCTCAGGGAATTAGATAAGCAATGCTTTGCTTAGCTTATTAACCAGGATCATGGTTCTCTGGTTCTATAATCTACTGAGTATAGAGGTGATTCTGAAATGGATGTTTGTTATTTTCAAGAACTTCAGCTCAGAAGTTAGGCATGGTGATGTGCACCTGTTGTCCCTGCTACTCGGGAGGCTGAGGCAGGAGGATAGTGTAAGCCCAGGAATTCGAGGCTGTAGAACATTATGATTGAGCCCATGACTAGCCACTGCATGCCAGCCTGGGGAACATAGGGAGTCAGGATGTGGAAATATGGATTCTCACTTTTTGTTCTTTTTTCCAAAGCATCTAAAGCCTACATAATTTGATGTTTTACTAGTTCATCTTGTTTAGCCAAATTTTGACTGCATGATGTCGCTATCATACTAATTGTTAAAAGAGAATATTACTTATTGTGGTTATACAGATCTTTTGCACTTCCTATTTTTTTTTTTTTTTTTCGAGACAGAGTCTTGTTCTGTTGCCCAGGCTAGAGTGCCATGGCATCAGCCCAGCTCACAGGAACCTCAAACTCCTGGGCTCAAGTGATCCTCCTTCCTCAGCCTCCTGAGTAGCTAGGACTACAGGCATGCACCCTGGCTAATTTTTCCATTTTTAGTAAAGACAGGGTCTCACTCCTGCTCAGGCTGGTCTGGAACTCCTGACCTCAAGTGATCCTCCCTCCTTGGCCTCCCAGAGTGCTAGGATTACAGGCATGAGCCACCTTGCCTGGTCCTTTTGTAGTTTCTATCAAGCAATTCCACAATTGGTACCAGGCCCATTTCTACATAATTCAAAGATATGCTGGAAACAGGTGGCATAAATCCATAATCCTTTATCACAGTTCCTAAATCCAAATTATCTCTGAAAACTGAAAGTCTTTTATCTTCATGAATTGGAGAAAGACTCATTTCGCCAGAAGAGGCTCACGGGAACTGAGGTGAAGCCATTTATTCTTTTTATCCCTTGTAGTGTGACTATTCATTGATTTTCCTGTGGAAAATAGTAATGTGTTTGATTTGAGGAACTGCCCTAGCCTTAACTAGGGATTTCACTTTCTTTATGGTATATTACTATATTACTTTACTAAAAGTAGAACAGAAAAATTCTGAATTCTAAAATACTCCTGATTTCAGGTGTTTCAGATGAGCTACAGTTGAATATTTATATGTTTAGGTGGGTCCATAGGTTATCCCCTGCAGTATGTTATCCTAGGGTTGACAGAGTGATATATTTTGCTTATGGTTGTTGGCTCTGTGAAGCCTTTTTTTCCTCTTGAGTCACTTTGAAATTTCTTTTTCTTTTTCATTTCTTGTCTTCAAGACATTCAGCCTTTATATGGAAGCCAAAGCACAACTGAAGTTAACTTGGAGGCTTATAATTATACTGTAAATTTCAGGCTTCTAGTAGGGAGTTGTTCTAGGCATTGGCTACAGAACTTTTGCAACCTAACCGTAGAATGTGAACCACTTGACAGCTTCTGCAATTAACTAGGATTTTCCCAGATTTCCTAGTATGGCATGAAAGAAACGCTCCTTGGCTTACCTGGGTCTGGGCTTATAGGATGATTTCATATAGAACTCAAGTAGATTCTTTGATGGGTAGAGGTGAGTTTACTCTGAGCTCTGGAACGTTCTTGAATTTTCATAAAGCTTCCAATCCTCTACGTTAAGAAGACATTTACACATGGGACAGCAGTGCCACCTTGTGGACAAGTATAGGAAAGCAGCCACACTGTAAGCTGCACCTGTCCATGGAATTGCTTTTCGTTTGTTTTTTAGAGACAGGGTCTTGCTCTGTCGCCCAGGATGGAGTACAGCGGTGTGATCATAGCTCACTGCAGCCTCCAATTCCTGGGCTCAAGAGATCCTCCTGCCTCAGCCTCCTGACTAGCTGGGATTATGGATGTGAGCCACCGTGCCCTGCTGGAACTGCTATTTAGATAGTTTGCTCTCAGGGACCCACAGAAGGCTCACGTCATAAAGTTTCTTGCTCATAGGAGACTCTTTATGCAAACAGACATTATAGTTGGGTGCAGGTGGGAGAGACTAGATTTTTTCAGCGTTTGGAAGATTCTTCCACACCATATAAATCAGAAAACATGTGCGCTTGAGTTGTGAACACATTTAGTGGCGAACATTATTTTAGCCGTGTTTTTTGATTTAAAATTAATATTTTGTTCTTCATTTTAGTGGTAAATAACAGGCCAATTGTATTTTTAATAAATTCTGGAGAACTGTATTAGTTCTTTTTGTTTTAATTTGAGTGAAACCATCCAAGAAAGAGAATTTTTCCAATTTTATCCTTTTAGCATTATCATTTCATTTTTATATTTTCTAAGTATTAGAAACTTGCTTAAACGATGATTTTGTTAGGTAAGAGTGAGAGCCAACATGGTAGACCAAGCGTGAATGTTGAAGTTTGATGAAGAATTATATCAGCCTCATAATATCACAAAATTATGTGTCTTTTAAAATTTTATGTTATTTTTTGAGTCAGGGTCTTGCTCTGTTGCTTGGGCTAGAGTGCAATGGTGTGATCATTGATCACTGCAATCTCAAACTCCTGGGCTCAAATGATCTTCCTTGTACAACCTCCTAAGTAGCTGAGACCATGCCTGGGTAATTTTTAAACATTTTTTGTAGAGATGAGGTCTTGCTCTGTTGCTCAAGCTGGTCTCAAACTCCTGGCCTCAAAGCAATCCTCTTGCCTTGGCCTCCCACAGTGCTAGGATCAAAGGTGTGAGCCACTGTACCTGGCAGATGTGTCTTTTAATGACTCATTATGTATGATATAATTATCATAATTATAATTATGTCAGGGAATGTTACAACCTTGATTAGCCATTGACCGGTAATGACTATGTCTCTTTTTTCGATAGAAGAACTTAGTGTATACAAACTCAGTATAACAAGGTAAAACTTTCTGATACTTAGGGGGATTAATTTCAATAGATCTTGCCTTCTTCTACCCTTGATTTTAACCTATAGGTGCTTATTGTCATTTTGGTAGCTAAGAGAGTTGGCAGAGAGAAAAAACAAAGATAATAAGATCCTTTCCCTATTTGTATATAAATATGGTGAATTTTTGTTAATGTGTAAAAGCATTCTAACCTATGAAAATATTGAAGAGAAATGATTCTATACATGAGTCATTTTCAAAGAATAGGTAGGAGAGACTCGGACTGGGGTTTCCAGGTGTTTCTATGTAATGTTTCTCCATTAGTGTTACAGCATGACAAGGCAGCAAACTTTTATCACACCAGCTACAATTTATCATTTTCAACACAAGTGGAAGAAGCTCATGTTCTGTGCGAGGTTCCTATTTTGGGTGAGTAATGATTCTCTTTATGCACCGCATTTATTTCTACAGAACTCTATCTGAGCACAGAGGATCTGAAAAAACTCCATGATTTTGAAGAGCAGTGTGTGGAGAAATACTTCCATGAGAAGACGGAAAATCTGAATTGCAGTTGTGAGGCACGAGTCCGAATGACATCAGAAAGGTGACAGCTGTATATATCTTTCCCATTCCCAAACTGCTACCAAAACCTGATTCTACTAGAATGTCTAAAAGAGTAGAAAGACCCACTTTCAAATCCCAGAGGTTCGGTTTCTCAAAAATTCGAAGCGTGTAGTAACATATAATACTCATATAACCAATGCTTACTTATGGAGCATCTACTACGTTCCAGGCATTCTTGCAGTTATGATAGTATGGATAAATGGTGAATAAGAAACTAGAGTCCCTGTCTTCAGAGGACTTGTGTGTGTGTTGGTGGTGAGGGAAACAAAGGAAGTAGGGAACAAAAAGTAAGCAAAGAAACACATACGAATATGTAATTTAATATCAGGCGGTAAGAGAGCTATGAAGAAAAGTAAAGTAGTTTAAGAGAATAGGAAATGATGGTGGTGTGAGACCCGTCAGAGTTGGGGGTTGGGTTGGACTGTCTGGTGCAGGAAGGTTGCTCTGAGGCGTTTGGGAGGAGAGGACTGAAGGAAGTGAGGGGAGGGGCCAGGCAGGGACATCGGTGGAACAGCGCACCAGAGTAGCGCAGGAGGAACAGCACCTGCGAACCCCTTGAGGCAGCCCACTGTGTCCGGCAGCAGCGGGGAGGCCCTGGACGAGGTAGAGCCTAGTGTGCTAGTTGGATGAGAAGTCACTGGGCACCTGACTAGTGACTGTCGTGTAGTGGAGTTGGTGGCAGCTTCGCTGAGTCGGTGAAGAGAGAATAGACGTGGAGACAGCAATTGCAATTGGCTTTTGGGGGCAGTTTTACCGTGCAGAGAAGTGAGATGGGATGGTGAGGTTCTTGTCTTTTGTTTTGCTTCATGTGGAAATAGCAAAATACAGTTGTATGGCCCTAGAGATGACCCACCAGCAGGGGAGAAACTGCAGAAGCAGGAGAGAGGAGGCCGTTTGCTCAGGGAGGTCCTTGAGGGGCAGGTTCATGGAGGAAGGTCTTGGGCTTTTCCCCGCCATGCAGGGGAACAGGAGAGCATGTGGTCGGGATAGGAGAGGAGGCAGACACAGTAGTGGGCACACAGTTCTTGAGGCAAAGCCCTCCACCGGGAGCGCCTGTGGGTATGTGTGATTTGAGGGGAGGAGGGTGGGGTAGGGAGGGCAGGCACAGGTTTGAGGAAAGAGGAGATGTGTTGGAGAAAGTGAACGTATTAAGAGACTATAATGGGACAGAAGCTATCGTGGATGGATGCATTGCTAACTGTGGGCACATGGATCGTGTTAAAATATGCAAGACTATATGGGATGATATGCATTTTTTTAAAACACAGAATTGCTCTTGTAAGTGGAAGCAAATTGACAGAAGTTAAATGTGTTCCTTCATTTTTGAATATAGATGGAACTGACTATAAAATGTTATACCTTATTATGCAAGTATTTTTTTCCGATGTCCAACTATCAGATAGATAGATGTGAATCCTTAAATATGGTTTTATTTATTTAAAACTGAGTCACATTAAGAGCTTCCTAAATGGTTCACTATGGGCATAAGTCATATTTATGTAAGTCTGGACTTTTCTATTGATACCATATCCATGCAAATACGTGTTTATGTGGGTGATTAAACTTCAGATCAAATTTAATAGTGAGAAAAAATTGAATATCAAACTGAATTTGATATTCAAAATTGGATAGCATAGATTCGTGAGCCCACAAAATCCTATTTTACCTAAATAATATCTTTAGGTCACAGCTATATGATTTCTCTTTCTGATTCCCTCTTCCACACAGTCCGCCTCCTTACAGCTGTGCTCACTGAGTCTTTGGGCCAGCTTAGTCCTCAGTTTTGTGTGAAGCATACACCCATATTAGGAGCTTACAGAGCTGAGATAAAGTCCTGTGGCAGCCGCTTACTAGCTATTGTACTTGGGAAAGTTTACTGAACCTCTTTGGGCCTTAGTTTACTTATCTGTAAAATGGACATGAAAACAGACCTACCTCTAGGCCGGGCACAGTGGCTCAGGCCTGTAATCCTAGCACTCTGGGAGGCCGAGGCAGGTGGATCGCTCAAGGTCAGGAGTTCCAGACCAGCCTGAGCAAGAGCGAGACCTCGTCTCTACTATAAATAGAAAGAAATTAATTGCCTAACTAAAATATATATATAGAAAAAATTAGCCGGGCATGGTGGTGCATGCCTGTAGTCCCAGCTACTCGGGAGGCTGAGGCAGAAGGATTGCTTGAGCCCAGGAATTTAAGGTTGCTGTGAGCTAAGCTGACACCATGGCACTCTAGCCCAGGCAACAGAAGGGAGACTCTGTCTCAAAAAAAAAAAAAGAAAAGAAAAGAAAAGAAAACAGACCTACCTCTTAGAGTTGTGAAGATGAATGAGATAATATAGATGACCCATGTGGCAGTGTGCTAATAGAAGAGGTGCAATGAAAGTTAGTTATCTATTATTTTGCAAAAATAGACTCCAAAAATTTGTGAGTATAATTTCTCTTTAAACACAGATCTCCTTCCCAACCTTAAGAAAAGGGAAATAAATAGATAAGTTGGGGTTGGTTGAAATAGCCTACTCTCTTCCCCCAAGATTTTAAATTAGGACAAGTTCATGGAGAGCTCCTTACTTTAAACTATAAACTGAGGAAGGCTTTTGGGGGGCCAGTGATATGGACAGATTTACCTTCAGTGGTAATGTGGATTTGGTGTCAGAACTGGAGCCAGGGAGACCCCTTGAGAGAATGGTGCAGCTCGTGGTGAGTCCTCCAGCCTAGCCCAGGTTAGTGGTGTCAGGAGTGAAAGGAAGGGATGAATGAGACATACTTAGAAAAGACAATTCATGAGTTGTGTTATGTATTAGATGTGAGCTGAGGGAGGGGATAGAATCCAAGATGACTGTAGCAAGGTAATCAAGCTTTGAAAGAAGGTGCCATCCAGATAAAGAATGTATAAAAGGTATGGGAAGAAGGCAATGTAGATTTCTTAGCTGAAGGTTCTTGTGGCACATTTAGCTGGAGATGTCCAGGAGTCTTTGGATGTATGAATCTGAAGACCTGGATGAGGAGATCATCTGCCTATGGGAAGAGTCAATTGTAGGAGTCATCTGCCCATTGTAGGAAACTAAAATATGGCAGAGGAAGGGATTGTGCCCAGCAAGCAAGTAGAGTGAGGCAACTGGGTGGGCTGAGGGTTAAACCCTAGGCGGTGCCAACTTCTGTACAGTGGGCAGAGAAAGAGGAACTCATGGAGGAGACAAGCAGGAACTGGGCAGAGGAGTATAAGGAGAACAAAGAGAAGGTGGTACCAGAAGCCAAGTGACACAGAGGGAAAACTTGGGAACCAGACCTTTACAAACGAATAATTCAATGGTAATAAAATCCCATAAACATTAGTTATCGTATCTTGTTATATTTTTCTTAGATTCTTTTCTAGGGATTTGAGTAGAGGATTAGAAGGTAGATGGGTATGTAGCTTCTGAAAACTATGGACACTTCCAAAGGAGTTTAATGAAGCTCTAATTTAACTACAAATTACAGTCAATTTTCTCTCTTGATAGAGCTATCTCAATGGCAGGTTGTTTTTTTTTTTTGAGACAGAGTCTTGCTCTGTTGTCCCACATAGAGTGTGGTGGCGTCATTATAGCTCACAGCAACCTCAAACTCCTGGGCTCAAGCCATCCTTCTGCCTCAGTCTCCCAAGTAGCTGGGACTACAGGCTCATGCCATGACGCCCAGCTAATTTTTCTATTTTTAGTAGAAGCAGGGTCTTGCTCTTGCTCAGGCTGGTCTTGAACTCCTGAGATCAAGTGATCCTCTTTCCTCGGCCTCCCAGAGTGCTAGGATTACAGGTGTGAGCCACTGTGCCTGGCCAGTGGTGCTGTTTTTATACTGTTATACTTGTCGATATCATTTTTGGGGGGCTCATAAATAAGGTGTGAGAGGGAGGGGGTGAATATTTCCTAAGGTAACTGAGCAATAGTTTGAAGAGGGAAGGAAAAGAGATCAGGAAGATATTTGTATGTTTGCTTACCTCTAAAGAAGAGATTGCCTACATCCTTCTAGAATTTTTTTTTTTTAATTTCAGCATATTACGGGGGTACAAATGTTTAGGTTACATATATTGCCTTTACTCCAGCCGAGTCAGAACTTCAAGCATGTCCATCTCCCAGACCGTGCACACCACACCCATTAGGTGTGAGTATACCCATCCCCTACTCCCCCTCCACCTACCTGACACCTGGTGAATGTTACTCCTTCTAGAATTAAGTGAGTTGTGAAAGTGGGAAAAAGAGTGTGGTAAGGCTGTCTTATACCTTGCTTTCTTTCTCTACTTGCAACCCTAGTTTCCTTTTTGACCCTAGTAGTGTAAGCCAGCTTTTCCCTCTCTGTGTTCCTTGAAGTAAGATGTTTTCAGTTATTTTTTTCACACTGAGCATGTTTGAATGCATTCTGTTTGGGAAATGCTGTGGTTTTTAAAAATGCACTTGCTTTAACATAATGTGCATTGTAACTCGACAGTAGAGAGTTGCAGCTTGAACAGGTCTCATTATTTGACTGTGAAACCTTATTGAGGAATGTCTCTGAGAATCTCTCTGCATGGGAAATGTGGGTGAAGTTCATTTAGTACTTCATGGGACTCTAGGAGCCCCCAAAAGAAACTCGCCTAGATCCCAGCTGAATTGCAGAGAGGTCCTGGAATGCAGTGCTTCATGCCATTGAACATGGAGTCAGACTGCCTGTGTTTGATGCCCGACTCGGTCCCTGGCCAGCCACGTGACTGCCTATGTGACCCAACCTCTTTCCGATGAAAGGGATACAAGTAATGCCTCCTTATAGGGTTGTCATGTGCATTAAATAAAATCGCACATGCAGAACCTTTGTAAAATGCCTGGCACATAGTGAGCACTCAGCGAACATTCTGATTTTCATGATGATTATAATTATACTTGCTATTATCTCGTTTTGAAGTATCTCGTCCAAAGGCCGCCAATAAAACAATTACCATTCTTGTCTTTCCTTTATCCTCATACTCTGCACAGAGGGAACTAAAATTATAAGAATTTATTTTATGTGTCAGAATGACGAAAAGGCTAGATTAAAATTAATGTAGTTGGGGGTCTAGGAATATAATTAAAATATGCTTCACAGGACATTGAGCTTTAGAAAATAAGTACCCGTAAAAGCAAGAGGGCCCAATTTGAAGGTGACCAGGTTACTTGTCTAACAGGTTTCTATTGAAGCGTGTTACCTGTTGCTGTGAATAGTTGCTGGTTGCTATTTTATCCATTCAATGTGACTGCTGCTAATGGAACTTAATGAGTCTCCATTACTGCTGTTCAGACTGTACTGTTTTTGAATTAGATGAAACAGTGCACTGGATGGAAAGGCTCTAATTAAGCATATTTGGAAGGGAATATACATATATTTTGTGCTCTTTCCCACATCATCCTTGCCAATTCTAATTTTGCAGATTCCAGAAGGTCAGAAAGCATTTGTTAAGCCTCTATTGAGTTATAGAAGTTGAGTTCTATAGCAGAAGCAAGAAAGAGAGGGCTCTAACCCACATGGAATAGAATAAAAATGGAAAATACCACCTTTTTTTTTTTAATTCCTATTTACAAAGCTCTCAGTAAGAAGAAGAAGTAGAAGTTCTTTCAATCCCCATGATTTGAGATGTATTCTAGAGATGGGAAGTCTAACACTATTTTGGGAAGTATTTGTTACACCTGAGTGTTAACCTCTTCGTGGTATAATCAGCGCTTCTCCCTGGTCCCAAATAAGACTGGAGATACTTTTTCATTTCTGCAATGGTTATGTCAGCCATGCACCTGTTGGTTAGATTCCCTGTCTTGCTGGTTAGTACTTTAATCCTGTTTATCAAAAAGAGTTTAGTTATTGAGAAATTGGAATTGTATTCCCTTCCTCAAAATAGAAGAACAAAACAGAGGAAAAAAAGAAAGAAAAAACAGTATCATAAGACAGAGCTCACTGAAAATTTTGGCTTTTTTTCTATTTAGTCCTCTATATATTTTCAGTTAAAACGATACAAGTTTGTATTTTTTCACCCCTTACACGTCAAAAACTTTTTCTCCTAATAATTGCATATACTTCACAAATATATTTTAACTTTTATTATTTCTTTACTTACAATTTTTTTTTTTTTTTGAGACAGAGTCTCGCTCTGTTGCCTGGGCTAGAGTGCCATGGCATCAACCTAGTTCACAGCAACCTCAAACTCCTGGGCTCAAGCAATCCTCCTGCCTCAGCCTCCTGAGTAGCTGGGACTACAGGCATGTGCCACCACGCCCGGCTAATTTTTTCTATTTTTGTTAGAGACGGGGTCTCGCTCTTGCTCAGGCTGGTCTCGAACTCCTGACCTCAAGTGATCCTCCCGCCTAGACACCCCAGAGTGCTAGGATTACAGGTGTGAGCCACCGCACCTGGTGGCTACTTACAAAATTTTTGTATCAAATTTAAGTTTAAAAACATATAACACATTGCATAACAGACATCCACAGAAAATAACTATCAAATGTCTGTGTAATATTCTATCTCATAATGTAACAAATATGTCTGCTTTAGCATGGTGAAATGACAGTCTCTTTATAAGTGTGGTGTCACAAATATGGCATGCTTGCCACCATTTAGTTGTTTTACCCTTTTTTTTTTTAAACAAATATTACAATATAGAAGAACTCATTATCTCCTTAATTGTCGTCTCTGATTACCTAGTGAGATTGACTGTTTTAGTATTTCCATGTCTTTTGTATTGTATCTTTGTGAACTATCTGTTCATGTACCTAGAAGTCTTTGTAATGTATTTCCTCAATACTTCGTAAAAGCTTTTGATTTATTAAAGGATATCAGTGCCTCATCAAATTTGTTAGAATACTAATTTTTCAATTCACTTTTGTTTTAACATTTTGTATTATATTTTCACATACAAGTTATGCACTCAAATCTGATATATGTTGTAATTTATTCAATTGATCATTAAGCTTAGCTAACTGTGTTAGTTTCCTAGGGCTGCTATAGCGAAATACCAAAAACTGTGTATCTTAGAATAACAGCAATTTATTGTCTCACACTTCTGACAGCTAGAACTCCAAAATCTAAGTGTTGGCAGGGCCATGCTTCCTCTGATGTCTCTAGGGAAGAATCCTTTCTTGCTTCTTCTAGCTTCTGGTGTTCTGGCAAGCCTTGGCGTTCCTTATCTTGTAGATAGATGGTTAATGTATCCCCATGTGTCTTCACTTTGTCATCCCTCTGTGCATGTCTGTGTCAAAATTTCTCCTTGTGATAAGGACACCAGCCATATTGGATAGGGCCTAGCCTAATGACTGTATTTTAACTTGATTACCTCTTTAAAGACCTGATTTCCAAATAAGATCACATTCTGGAGTTTTGGGGTTAAATCTTCAACATATCTTTTTTGGAGTACACAAAACAAAACATCCCCCTATAGAGATATTTATGCAGATTATACAGATAAATATTAACCAACACTTTCTTCTTTCACTCTCTATTTTTCTCTAAATAAAATTGTTACATTCAGCTCCACTTATAATTTATTTTTAAAATTTTAAATTTAATTATGGATACCTAATAGTTGTAATTTATTTTTGCACTTGCATGACCGAAGATGTGTTTTGTTGCTTATACCTGAATCAATAGCTGGATATCATAATCTTGGGTTAAAGTATTCAAAGTCATTTTAAAAATTTGTTCCAGGCTGAATATAGGTCTTTTGAAATGGATTCTGTTTGAAATTTGGGAAGCCTATTTGAAGTGTAGAGTTGTATTTTTTTTTTTTTTAAGACCAATAACTTTTTTTTTTCTTAATTACATATTTGATCATTAATTCTGTTCCTGCCATTCTAGTTTCTTCCTCGGGATCTCCTTTTCCCATCAAAATAGTAAACTGTTTGCCAGTAGGAGGTATTCAAGTGTTTGTCGTGTAAATAAATAAATGTATTAATGAATAGAAATGGGAAGATTGATCAGATGATTGAAGTAATAAATAGCAGGAAGCTGGAAATATGGTTTGAAAATATTAGAAGGAAACAAAGGACTAGCAACGTAGATTTGTAATTTTTCCTCTTTGGGGAAATAGTGGGAGTTATAGGAGTGGAGGAGATCACCTGGGCTGAGAATCTGTATTGGAGAGAGAAGGCAGAAGACAGGCCTAACTCAGGGAAGCAGCCCAGTCTGAGGAGCCGCCCAAGGATAGAAGCAGGACAGGAGAGAGCAAGGCAAATCCCCACCGACTTAATGTGTTCATTGCTTTTCTCCCTCCCTTCACCATTAGGGTTACAGAGATGTACTTCCAGATGAAAGAAATGAATGAAAAAGTGTCTTTTATAAAGGACTCCTTAATGTCTTTGGACAGCCAGGTGGGGCACCTGCAGGACCTCTCCGCCCTGACTGTGGATACCCTAAAAGTCCTTTCTGCTGTTGACACCTTGCAAGAAGACGAGGCTCTCCTGGCCAACAGAAAACATTCTACTTGCAGAAGACTCCCCCACAGCTGGAGCAATATCATCTGTGCAGAGGTTCTAGGCAGCATGGAGATGTCTGGGAAGAAGAAATACCAGTATTATAGCATGCCCCCTTCTTTGCTGAGGAGCCTGGCCAGAGGCCAGCACCCCCTGAGGGTGCAGAGGGGGGCGCTTCCTGAGACTACATGTAGTCAGAGAGAGGCATCGAATGTAAGAGGAGACCAGGAAGAGCAAGAAACAGAAAATAGGAGGGTTGCTCTTGGGGTGTCTCCTAACAGACAAGCACACTCAAAGTATGGCCAATTTCTCCCAGTCCCTTCTAGTCTAAAGCAAGTTCCTTTTCCTGTAGAAACTGTTTTGCCTCTGTCCAGACCACCTGTGGAAGGAGGTACAGATGTGCTGGTGGCTGAACAGGTCGTGCACAGCGAGGTTCCTGTTCACCTGACTTGGCAGACCCCCGGTGTCACAGACCGGGTGTCAGTGGCTGAGCCTGTGGAGCAGCACCAGCCCATCGCTCAGATACCAGACAAGCCAGGCATGGCAGAGCGAGCTCTCCCCACTTTCTGTTGCACCCCTGAACCCCTGACAGCGACTTCTCTTCCTTCCCAAATCAAGAGCATGCGCACTGGAGGTGGATATGTGAACTGGGCATTTTCAGAAGGCGATGAAACTGGTGTGTTTAGCATCAAGAAAAAATGGCAAACCTGCTTGCCCTCCACTTGCAACAGCGACCTCACTCAGGGTGAACGATGCCGGTCGTGGAGCCAGCGCAGCTCCCTGTCTGATAATTCTTCAACAAGATTGGCCCCGAGTAGTGATTGCTCAAAGGTGGGACCGTGGCTCCAGCCAAACACACCCTTTTGGATCAATTCTCTCCACGGAGACAGGCCTTTCACTAGGAGTCATAGCTTTAGATTCCACAAGGAGGAGAAATTGGTGAAGAGCTCTAAGATGAAAAGTAAGGAGCAAACCTTTTTTAAAAAGCCAGTATTAAATCCTTTGCATTGCTACCTTTTTTTTTTTTTTTTTTTTAAATCTGTGACTCTTAAGTGTGTTCAAATTCTTCCCATTCTCTCAGTTTTTTCTGTAAAACAAAATGGGCCTCCCACACTGTCGAACTTTCTCATGTAGACTATTTCCCTTACAGATCTTTCAAGATCCTCAGAAATAGGGCAGTCAGCTTGGAGCACAGCAAAGATGCTAGCCAAAGACAGGAGGTTGTCACAGAAAAGGAAGCACACTCAAGGACTACAGGTGCCAGTAAGTGTGCACTACTCTGTCTTTTAGGTTTTGGGCAAATTAATGGATTAATGAATTATGGAGGGAATGGGTTGGTTTTCACGAGATTGGATCTGTTACAAAAGCCGGTGGCCTATCTTGGCTTCATTTTTCCTTATTGTAAACTGCCACCTACATAAAATAGTATTTTATAGGAAGGAGTGAAGATATAAATTTGAAACATTAAATTAATGGAATTAAATTAATTAAACATTTAAAAAATTAAACGTTAAATTAAATGGATATACTGCCATTTATTTACCTGCTCACATGCTAAAGGACATTTGGATTGTTTTCAGTTTTTGGATATTCCAGAAAAAACTGTTATGAACACTTGTGTACAAATCTTTTTTTATGGATCTATGCTTTAATTTCTCTTTGGTAAATACTTAGAAGCAGAATTTCAGATTTGTGGGGTAAGTGGTTTTATAATTTCTGAAGAAACGTCCAAACTGCTTTCCAAAGTGATTGTAACATTTTATATGGCCACCAGTAGTCTATGAGCAGTTCAGCTATTCAACAGTCTCTCTGTATCTCAGCCTGTTTTGTGTTGCTGTAACAGAATACCTGAGACCAGATAATTAATAAAGAAAAGAGATTTATTAATATTTCTTACAGTTCTGGATGCTGGGAAGTCCAACGTAGAGGGGCTACATCTGGTGAGAGCTTTCTTGCTGGTGGGGACTCTCTACAGAGTCCTGAGGTGGTGCGAGGTGTCACATGGCAAGGGAGGTCATGAAAGACAGCCACGCTAGCTTTTATAACAGACTTTCTCTCCTGATAACTAACCTACTCCTTAAATAACCCATTAATCCATGCACCTCTTAAAGGCCCACCTCTAAAGACAGTTACACTGGGGTTTAAGTTTCAGGATCAGTTTTGGAGAGGACAAACATTCAAACCTTAGGACTCACCAATCCAGTATTCTCAGTCTTTTTAATTTGAGTCATATTAGTGGGTGTGTAGTGGCATCTCATGGTGGTTTCATTTGCATTTCTGCAGTGACTAATGCTGCGCAAGGCATCTTTCATGTGTTTGTTTGCCATCTGTACAGCCACACATCACTGAACGACAGGGATGCTTTCTGAGAAATTCTTTTTTGTTGTTGTGTGAACATCGTAAGAGCGTACTTACAGAAACCTAGGTGGTATAGCCTACTGCATATCTAGGCTATGTGTTATAGCCTAGTGTTCCTAGGCTACAGACCTATACAGAAGCACTCCCCAACCGTTTTGGCACCAGGGACTGGTTTCATGGAAGACAGTTTTTGCAGGGACCAGGGCTGGGGGGATGGTTTCAGGATGATTCAAGTGCCTTACATTTATTGTGCAGTCAACCCTCTCTGCTAATGATAATCTGTATTTGCAGCTGCTCCCCGGCGCTAGCATCACCGTCTCAGCTCCACTTCTTATCCATCAAGCATTAGATTCTCATAGGAGCATGCAACCTAGATCCCTCGCATGGGCAGTTTACAGTAGGGTTTGAGCTCCTCTGAGAATCTAATGCTGCCGCTGATCTGACAGGAGGCGGTGATGCAAACAATGGGGAGTGGCTGTAAATACAGATGGAGCTTTGCTTGCTGGCCTGCCACTCACCTCCTGCTGTGCAGCCCGGTTCTTAACAGGCCACAGACCTGTGGGGTGGAGGTTGGGGACTGTAGCTGTACAGCACAATTGCTGTACAAACACTGTAGGCCAATATAACATGATGGCAAGTATTTGTGTATATAAACATAGAAAAAGTATGGTAAAAATACTGTATAAAAGATAAAAAATGGTACTCCTGTATAAGGCACTTAAATGGAGCTTGCAGAACTGGAAGTTGCTCTGGGTGAGTCAGTGAGTGAGTGGTGAGTGAACATGAAGGCCTAGGACATTACTGTACACTACTGTAGACTTTATAAATACTGTACATTTAGGTTACACTAAATTTATACAAAATAAAATAATTATACTACAATATTTTGACAGCTACAACATCACTAGGTGATAGGAAATTTTCAGCTCCATTATAATCTTATGGGACCACCACTGTATATGTGGTCCATCATTGACTAAAACATTGTTATGTGGCACATGACTGTATCATTTTTAGTGACAAATCTGTTCAGATATTTTGCTCATTTAAAAAATTGGGTTGTTGTCTTTTTATAAAGTTGTAAGGGTTTTTTAAAATATATTCTAGATAGAAGTCCCCTGTTGGATAGATGTTTTTGCAAGTATTTTCTCTCAGTGGCTTGCCTTTTCATTGTCATAAATTGCCTTTGAAGCACATACATTTTTTATTTTGATGAAGTCAAAATTTTTTTTTCTTTTATAGACTATGCTTTTGTATCACATTTAAATTTTTTTTTTTTGCCAAAACCAAGGTCACTAAGATTTTCTCTTATGTTTTCTTCTAGAAGTTTTATAGTTTTAGTTCTTACATTTAGATAGATCTAGAATCCATTTTGAGATAATTTTTGTATATGGTGATAGGTAAAAGCTGAGCTTCCTCTCTTCCTCCCTCATTTCCTCCCTCTCTCTCTCTTGAATATAAATACCAAAATTTTCTATTGTTTTTCGGTAAAAAGATATTTCTTTCCTATTGAGTTGCCTTGACATCTTTCTCAAAAATTAACTGTGTAGATCTATAACATATATGGATCAATTTCTGTCTATCATTTTGCCAATATTATGCTATCTTGAATACAATAACTTTATAATAAGTCTTGAAATCATATATTGCAGGTCCAAATTATTTTTTCTTTTTCAAGAAGTTGTATAGCTATTTTACGTTCTTTGCATTTATTTCCATATAAATTCAGAATCAGCTTGTGAATTTTTATATAGAAGCCTGCTGGGAGTGAATGGAATTGCCATAAACCTATATGTCAATTTGGGGAAAGTTGATATCTTAACAATAGTGAGTCTTCTAAATCATGAACATGATATATCTCTCTAGATCTTCTTTAATTTCTCAGTCATGTTTTATAGTTTGCAGTGTACAAGTCTTAAAAATTTATTATGAAGTGTATCCCTGAGTATTTCATATTTTCAAATCTTATAACTGTCATCATTTAACAGTTTGAATTGCTGATTATTTGTTTGTGATATACAGAAATATATTTTATATTGGTCTTGTATTCTGTAACCTTGCTAAAAGTACTTGTTTAAGTAGGTTTTTTTGTAGCTTCTTTAGACTTTTCTGTATAAATGATCATGCTGTCTAGAAATATAGTTTTACCTCTCCCTTTCCAATATGGATGTGTTTTATTTCTTTTTCTTTTCTGATTGCACTAGCTAAAACCTCTAGTACAATATTGAATAGAGGTGGTAAAAGTAGATTTTCTTTCCTTGTATCTGCTTTTGGGGGAAAGAATTTAGTCTTTTACTACTAAGTGTGATGTTAGCTGTAGGTTTTCATGTAGATGCCCTTTATCAGGTTGAAAAACTTTTCTTCTATTCCTAGTTGTCAGAGAATTTTTGTCACTAATGGATGACAGCATTTGTCAAATGCTTTTCTGTACTTAGATGATTAGATGGCTCTCCTTTTGATTGTGTTAATATGATGAATTGAGTTAACTGATTTTGTTATGTTAGAATTAATGTTTAGAATATTAAATCAACTTTGCTGAGATGAACCCCACTTGGCCATAATGTATTGTTTTTTTATTGCATCCATTTTGCTCAAATTTTGGTAAGATGTTTTTGCATCTGTATTCTTGAGGGATATTTGTTTTTAGTTCACTTTTACTGTAATATCTTTGTATGGCTTTAGTATTAGGGTGATTCTGGGTTTGATAAGTTGGGAAGTATCCCCACTTCTTCAGTTTTCTAGGTGAATTTGCAAGGAATTGCTATTATTTCAATCTGAAATATTCAGTAGCATTGAACAATGAAACCATCTTTGTGGGAAATATTTTAACTACAAATCAATTTCTGAAATAGATATAGGGTTAGTCAGGTTACCTAATTCTTTTTGAATGAGCTTTGTTTATTTGTATATTCTGAGGAACTTATTTAAGTTGTTGAATTTATTGGCATAATGTTCTTTATATAGTCTCTTATTATCTTTCTATAGTTTATGAGATCTGTAGTGTCATCACTTCTTTCATCCCTGACATTTTAAATTTGTGCTTTCTCTCTTTGTTACATGATTGGTCTGGCTGCAGGTTTGTGTATTTTATTGATCTTCTCAAAGAACCAGCTTTTGGTTTCACTTATGTTTCTCTAATTTCTATTTCATTGATTTCTGCTCTTATCTTTATTATTTTCTTTATTCTATTTACTTTGGCTTTAAATTGCTCTTCTCTTTCTAGTTTGTTAAGGTAGAAACTTTGCTCATTGATTTGAGGCTTTCTTTTCTGATACAGGCATTTAGTGCTATAAAATTCCCTGTAGGCACTGTTTTAGCTCTATCTGACAAATTTTGGTATGCTGTTTTTGTTTTCATTCAGCGAATCTTTTTATATATTGTTAGAAAGTCTTAGATCTGAATTAGCAATTCTGTAAGAATTCACCTTTCATGGTCTTAATACCCTGCTTCACTTTTTCATTTTACACTTATTTTTCCAAATAATAATCTGGATGCATTTTAAAAAATACTTCAGCCCTCTTTTTAGAATGAGAAACAGAAGTGAAGAGACAAATATTGAGACAATTATGTAAAACTACCTTGTAGGTGAAAGATTTAGCTCAATGAGGAGGGCCGTTCTTTCAGAGAAAATGCCATGACTTGCTGGAATCCCATGAAACGTGGATTTAAGTAGATTTATTTTTGGAATAGTTCAGATGGCTAGAGTTCAACTAGAAATTGCAACTGAGCTCCGGTACTCAACTTGCATTTGTTTATTGCTTTATAGTTACCCATTTATCCCATTTGTTCCATACCTGAGAAGTACATAGGGCAGCCATATTATTGGCTATCTTTTATTTTAGTGATGAAGGGGATGGAGGTTAGAGACATTAACCTAACTTGATTTGCCCAAGTTCACATAACTTCTAAGTGACAGAATTAGAGTTTCAACACCAGTTCTTTGGCTCCAACCCTTATGATTTTTTGCTCCATAACAGTGGTTCTCAAAATATGATCTCCTATCAGCAGCATGAACATTACTTGGGAACTTAGTAGAAATTCAGATTCTCCCTTCTTCTAGACTTACTGCATGAGAAATACTGGGGGTGAGATCCAGTGATCTGTGATTTACCCCAGCACCCCAGCCCCGAAGCACACTCAAGTTTGAGAACCCCTGCTCTACACTCTGGTTCTTAACCATGACTGGAAAGAGAAATCACGTGGGTGCTTGTGTCCTGCCAGCCTGAGTGTCAAAACTTCTCAGGTGATTCTAATAATGCAGCCAGTGTTAACAGCCACGCTCCTCACTGTGGTGCCTCTATTAATGTGGCTCAGAATGCTTTTGGATTCATGTTACTATGTTCTAACAAGTGTGTTTCTCTCCAGATCATAACTATCAATGCCTGCTGTCAAAGCGACCAGTTAAATCC
This sequence comes from Mirza zaza, assembly GCA_008750895.1. Lineage (NCBI taxonomy): Eukaryota > Metazoa > Chordata > Mammalia > Primates > Cheirogaleidae > Mirza > Mirza zaza. Next base: position 120,802 of record VSMD01081360.1, on the reverse strand, counting down.
GGAGCAAGGGGAAAATAATATCTCAGAAGAAGAGGAGTGCAACAGGAACTGGCTTACGGGGTCCAAATTTAGTCAGATAAGTATGTAACATTCTACGGCCCTAGATCCCCAAAACGCTTGTGGAGTTTTCTCAGGGTAAACTTTTTAGACCATTAAAAGACTCCTGGTCTCTCAGGTGGAAATGAGGGAAAGGGGTGGTGGCAACACTCTCTTGGGAAAACAGCTCTTTTCTCTTTTTAATTTCTATGAACACAATTTGATTTGTTTAAAGAAATCCAGAAAAGAGAAGTTAAGATTTAGATTCTCTTATACTCAAACCTGTTGTACCTGACTCAAGAGTGTTTTTCTAAGAGGGCATTCATATATCCTGGTTTACAGGGTAGCGGAGGATTGTCTAATGTTATAAATTCTTAAAGCACATGTGATATTGCTATGGACCCTTACACAGAATTCAGTGGTTTGAGTTAAAGTTCGTTATTTAATACTGGCTAGCTGTAGTGTTTATTCAGTGGGCAAGTACCCCTTAAGCTTACTAATGGTGTTGGTGGAGAGAGGAGAGGATAAGAGAGGAGAGAGGACACATGAACCAGCTGGAATGAAGGCCATGAGCTAGGCATGGAATATGCAATAAGTCAGGACAGGTAGCATGAGGGCAGAGTATGAACAGAAATGACAGCAATGATCAAAACTTAAAAATTCTTGCATTAGAGAGAGTTATCAATTTATAAACAGAAAGACTATGTGATTAAGGTATCATAAAGATTTAAAATCATTTAAAATACTAAACTTAAGGGTACAAAGTAGAAATTGCATTGAAATTTATGCTACCATGTTTCTTTAAAATCCTGCTTCTTATGGTCAGCGATTCTCAACTAAGGAGTGATTTTGTACCCCACCTTGCCTTCCTCGTGGGACATTTGGAAATCTAGAGATATTTTTGGTTGTCACAACTAAAGTGGGCAGGAAGTGCTCTTGGCATCTAGTGGGTAGAGCCAGAGATGTTGCTAAACGTCCTACAGTGTGTGGGTCAGCCCCCATGACAAGGAATTATCTAACTCAAAATGTCAATGCTAAGATGGGGAAATTCTGATTTATATCTAAGAAGTACTCAATTGTCTACTATATCACTGAGAATCAAGAAGACTGTAATCTGAAAGAGACATTAGCAATTAAACTATTTAGAATCCTCTCAATTTATAGATATGGCTCGAGAGCTTTATTGTCTTGCCTTAAATCACACAGTTTACTAGAAACAATAAATTTGATTAGATCAGGCCGGGAGCGGTGGCTCATGCCTGTACTCCTAGCACACTGGGAGGCCGAGGCAGGCGGATTGCTCGAGGTCAGGAGTTCGAAACCAGCCTGAGCAGGAGCAAGACCCCATCTCTACTATAAATAGAAAGAAATTAATTGGCCAACTAATATATATAGAAAAAATTAGCTGGGCATGGGGGTGCATGCCTATAGTCCCAGCTACTTGGGAGGCTGAGGCAATAGGATTGCTTGAGCCCAGGAGTTTGAGGCTAGGCTGATGCCATGGCATTCACTCTAGCCTGAGCAACAAAGTGAAACTCTGTCTCAAAAAAAAAAAAAAAAATTGAGTAGATCAAATCCCTCACCGAAAGACACGATTCTAGGACCAATTATAAATATATTCATTTTATTTATAAATGTCATGTATTTATGTTATATATAGGTCTCATGTATTCTATTTTTTTTATAAATAGTATAATCCATGTTTATGTAATTATATATCATTCTTACTTACATTATGTAAGTTCTTTCCAATGAATTTCAAACAGAGAAAGATGCAAGTGGCAGGAGGTTTCTGGGAAAGAACCTCACAAAGTCAGATGAACAGAGGAGGAGATGAGGCTGGGGAACTAGATTGAGTGCCCAGCCAATCGGAGTGGGTGATGAGACCCGTTGTCTTTCTTGAACCACATCCAGGGTTGAGAAGCTCATTTTCCGGAAACATGTTTGAGCTAAGAATTAATTTTAAAATAATTTAAAAACTGAAAGTTTGGGGAAAGGGAAATGCCCTGTCATGTAACTCTTTTTAAACACAAAAAGTAAAGTCCCCAGGAAATTAACTATGAAAAGGAAAAGTATATATTCAGCTTTTCCTATAGGTCATTTATTTTAATTATAATACTGTGCTATAATTTAAATCATATTCATCATAATTTTATGATATTCCAAGACTATAAGCAATATCATATATGAAAATTTTATGATATTTCAGTAAGTTTTTTCTTACACCTCTTGTATACATATTTTTTTTTTTCCTAGCACAAAATCATTAGGGAGAAAAACACTACAATTATCACCTACATTTATTCAGGACTTTTAATAAATATTATTCTCAGAATTCATCTAACCAAGTATTTATTAAATAATTGCTATGTACCTACTATCTGTAGTAAGTACCAGGTTAAAAAAAAATAGCAATAGTGAGCCTCATCATCCTTTTAAAGAAAAGGCTAAAAAATTAAACCTACTTGATGATATTGCCTTTTATCTTTTTGTTGTTGTTGCTTTTAAGTAGCCTACTATGATGCTTGATGTAATTGCTAAGGAAGGAGTCCTAACAATTTGGAACTAAAATTTTAGATATTTTAAAGAAATCATGGGCTATAGTATACGGGAAAAGGTAAATATAAACACATTACTAAAGGTGTTTTTTTTATAGGAGAAAAGATTATGGATCATTAATTCTTGACTTTGACAGAGAAGTATAAGTTGTTATAAATGTAAAAGTATAGAAGAATAGAAATAGAATATGCAGCTTTCAACCTCTTGAGGAAAAAAAAAAGGATAAAGGAAACTTGATAAAACTTGCTAAAAACAGAAAGAGAAAACTATATCCAAGTTTAAATGAATGTACTGTGTTCAGATTTTTCTATTTGGGAACTGTGATTTGAATGTAACACATTTTCATGTATTTTCTAATTTTTTCTTCCTTTTTACAAGATCTGGAACATTATTTATACCAGAAAATGAAAACTAAAGAAATTGATCAACAGGCTACACAAGTCAGTGATTACCTAAAGCAGTCTCAAGAGGTAAAAATATTTTGATAGTTTTTTTAAAAAAATTCAAGCTTGCAATGCTTTTCTTGACCTTTATGACCCCTAATTGACTTCTACTTTTTATCAGTCTTTAATCTTTGTTTGGAAGCTATGCTTAGTTGGATCCCTGCTCAATTTTTTTTTTTAGTCTCCTCAGATTACTCTTTCTTTGTTGTTCTTTATGCAATTTACCTTTTCTACCCAATAATTTATCCTGGGAATGGTCAACAGGAGAGAGAAAGATTTCAGAAATTTTAGAAACTTTTCAAATATATAAAAGTTGTCACGTGGAAGGAAAAATAAGATATTTTCCATACAGTTTTAAAGAGGTAGATCTAGAATCAACACATAGAAGCTATGAGGAGACAGATTTCAGCCCAATCTGAGGAGAAATTTTTAGCAATTGGAGCTTTCCAAGCACGGACTGGTTTATTTTTGGAAGGAGTGAGTCCCTTGCTAGTGTGGTTACTCAGGCTTAGGCTGAACAAACCTCTTTGCAGACATGACAGAGGGGATGCAAGCACTGCAGGGTAAAGGACCCTCCGTGTCTCTCCAGTGCTGAGATTCTCTGATTGTGCAGTCTGTTTTTCTTACCATCTACAAATATGTGCCTTGTTTTAGTACAGCGGCCCCCAACCTTTTTGGCACCAGGAACCTGTTTCATGAAAGACAATTTTTCCACGGATGGTGAGGGGGATGGTTTTGGGATGATTCAAGCGCATTACATTTATTGTGCAGTCAACCCTCTCTGCTAATGATAATCTGTATTGGTAGCCGCTCCCCAGCGCTAGCATCACCGCCTCAGCTCCACCTCAGATCACCAGGCATTAGATTCTCATATGGAGCATGCAACCCAGGTCCCTCGCATGCGCAGTTTACAGTAGGGTTCGTGCTCCTATGAGAATCTAATGCTTCTGCCGCTGATCTGACAGGATGCAGAGCTCAGGCAGTGATGTGAACGATGGGAAACAGTGATAAATACAGATGAAGCTTCTCTTGCTGGCCCGCTGCTCAGCTCCTGCTGTGCGACCCAGTTCCTAACTGGCCACGGACGGGTACTGGTCTGTGGCCCCGGGCTTGGGGACCACAGTTTTATTCCATCCACCACCTGGAAAGTGTGACTAGTTAGAGTAACCCAAGAAATCTAATTTTAAGTCTTCTTTGAATACATATTAACTGTTTGAACTTGGGAACTGTATAAACACGACTTGTATGAATATATACTAAGAACCTTAGATGTTCTTTTAGGAATGGTATCTGGGAGAGGTTTTGAGAAGAAAATATAAGACTATTTGAGGGTAATTGGAGGCAGGGACCTGTGCTTAAATTTTGGCTCTGCCACCACCCATGTTCCAATGCTATATACATAGTTAACCTGTGAGCATCACTAGCTGTGCTTCTAAAACGGGGCTAATGCCAACCTTAAGAGATTATTGTTAGTGAACATAAAAACTAACACCTATGAAATGCCTAGAGAATGCCTGCAATGTATTAGTTCTCAAAAAATATTAGTTGAATTTAAATAGGAAATAGAATAAGGTAAATTCAAGGTAATGTTATTTGAAATAATCATCATCACCTGAAATGATGATCTACTGATGATAGGACATCATGATGTGATCTATGTTGTCTGTCAATTTGTACCTTCATTCTTTCTTTCGTGTCATTAACTGATTTCGTATGTTTAGTCCTATTTCTGTAAAAACTTTCATATATTACATTTTCTCTCCTATGGCCTCATAAAAGTAATTTCATTCTGTTCAAGTCCATTGACACATTGAGTTACTCTGATATTGTGCTGACATTATGCATCTTTCTAGCTTGGGTTTAGTATGTTTATTAGAAGAGAAATATTAAGCTAGAGGAAGGAATAAGAAATGTCCTCCAAGGAGTGTGTTTTGCAAACATGTTACTGGAAAATTGGGGTGGGAGTATGTTGGGTGCAGGTTTGATGGTCTTTCTCTCCTGCTCAGGACCTGAATGAAGACTCTTCTTTGTGGAGTTCCCGGACCACGGAGCTCAATAGGAACTCCCTGTGAGTATTTCGAACTGTCTCTCTTGAAGAGTCTTTGGCTTCTGCTTTTTAACCTTATTTGGAACAAAGATTTAATTTGGTCAGGAAAGGAGACAAAAAGTAAACATTTTGTTAGCAAGAATGAAAATAATTTCTTCTCCAAGGTTTTCTATTTCTGACAATAAGGTATCACTTGAGTGACTTTTGAGAATATAATGAAATACGTACTTCTATAGCAGAATAAACATTTGTCTTTTCAGTGTCAAAAAAACCACACATGGAATAATGATTCTCATATCTTTTTTGATAGATAAGATTGTGAATTTGCATAAACAAGTAGAAATAAATATGTCTTGCCTAAAGAAATGGACTGAGCACCTGATTATATTTATTCTTTAGCTTTAAAAATAATTCTTTTTTCCTTAATTTTTTCCTTTTAGCTTATGAGGCTGATATTTCTTATTTTTGGTTTCTCAGTAATATCCTAATAGTTGAAGCAGTAACTCTGAGAAGCAATGAGACAGAGAAGGAAAGGAAGACAGGAGGGAGAGAGAGAGAGATTATAGAGAATTCACAGGGTTATATACTTGAGTATTCTCCTGGAATTTTATTTATTCAGAGAAATAAAATTTGAAAACCAACCAAGCAAAGATTCAAAACAATCTTGTTTTGTTTGTAGTGTTTTCTGGACTTTTCTAGTTACATCAACACATCAACTATCCATATAGCTGTTGGGGCCAGAATTTAAAACCACCTACTGTATGGAAGGGCCAGTTGGTATTAGGCAGGTAGAAAGTGACTTTTGGTTTGCAGTGAGCTCAGTTAAAGGTGGCCTTTCTCGGGACCTTTCCTGGTCTCCATGCGAGCCTGCTCTCAGACTTAAAGGACTCATGACTTTCTTCTCCCAAAGGTTTAGTAGTTTGTGCTCATGCAGAGTAGTGGTTTATTGCAGCATGAAATTAAACAATAATTGTAATTGTACTTTCTTCCCTAAAGACCTTCGATGGTGGAGATATTCTTTGAATGCATTTATTCAGACTTGCCTGTGGCCGCTTGTGCACTTGAGCAGGGCAAGTAACAATTTAAAGATAGCTAATTTCAGCTTGTGAACATTTAAGGGCCACGTGGGCTAATGAAACTGATTTGTAGGCTTGTCCAGAGACATTCATAGACTCATTTGTAGGCATCTACTTTGCATAGTTCAGGAACCCGTTAGTTTAATTGATCCAGAACAACACAAATACGTTAAATTTTATATATGTTGTGTGATCACATAGCTAATTAAATAAAATACAACTGCTTTTCAGTTAGCTTAGGGCAAATACAGTAAATGACTTACATGCAAATCTGGTGCTCATTTTTCTATGAAAGCAATTGTAGGGTTGTAAACTTCTCTATTGATAATGATAGGGATCAGATATAATGGATACCTTACTTTCAAATATATATACAGTGATGCATCCCTTCACAACGGGGATACTTTTCAAGAAATATGTCATTAGGGGATTTCATCATTGTGTGAAAATCACATAGGGTACTTATACAAACCTAGATAATATAGCCTACTACATACCTAGGCTATATAATATAGCCTATTGCCTTTAGGCTACAAACCAGTACAGCATGTTACTGTACTGAATACTAGGCAATTGTAGTGTAATGGTAAGTATTTGTGTATCTAAACATGTCTAAATATAGAAAAGGTACAGTAAAAATATAGTACAAAAGATAAAAGATGGTGCACCTGTGTAGGGCACTTACCATGAATGGAAGTTCCAGGACTGGAAGTTGCTCTGGGTGAGTCAGTGAGTTAGAGGTGAGTGAATGTGAAGGCCTAGGACATTACTGTACACGACTGTAGACTTCATACACTTAGGCTACACTAAATTTATAAAAACATATTTTTCTTTCTTCAATAATAAATTAACCTTAGCTTACTATAACTTTTTTACTTAGTAAACTTTTTCATTTTAGTTTTTTGACTCTTTTGTAATAACACTTAGCTTAAAACACAAATACATTGTACAGCTATACAAAAATATTTTGTATATTTCTTTCCATCCTTAATTTTTTTTTTTTTACTTTTTAAGATTTTTTTGTTAAAAACTAAGACACATACACACACATTAGCCTAGGCTTACACAGGGTTAGGATAATCAATATCACCGTCTTCCACGTTCACATCTTGTCCCACCTGAAGGTCTTCAGGGGCAATAACATGCATGCAGCTGTCATCTCCTATGATAACAATGTCTTCTTCTGGAATATCTCCTGAAGGATCTGCCTGAGGATGTTTTACAGTGAACTTTTTTATTTTTTTGTTTTTAAGAAGTAGAAGTATACCCTAAAATAATGATTAAAAATATAGTATAGTAAATAAATACATAAACCAAGAACATAATTGTTTATTATCATTATCAAGTATTATACACAGTGTATAATAGTATGTGCTAGACTTTACGTGCCTGGCAGTGCAGTAGATTTATTTAAGACACACGAGCAATGCCTTCTGTTGCAATGTTATGATGGCTGTAACGTCACTGGGCATAGGAATTTTTCAGGTGTATTCTTATCTTATGAGACCATAGTCCTATATGCAGTCTTTTGTTGACCAAAATGTCATTATGTGGTAAATGACTATATATATATGTATATATGTATAATATATACACTGTGTTGTTACCATTTCAAATGCTCTTTCCTTTTTTTTGATCATTGAAAGATTTAAGGCAGCATTATCTGAATGGCTTCATTTTCTTCAAACAGGTTGAGAAGTTCAAATGGAATTGACAGTAAGTGTTTATATTTAAGTGTTTTATTTTTTCATCTTATTAATGGTGAGGTTCACTGTCCTGAGATTTTTGTAGTTCTTGTATTTATGATTTTTGTCTACTATGCAATATAGAAAGTTCAGGAGAAAAGTAGAATGGTGAGTATCTTTCTACAGACAAATCAAGACTTACATCTGATTTAAAATTTTTTGAATGACCTGTTTTTGCTTGTGATTTTCCCATATTGTATGTGAGTGAGGGTATAATCACTGAGCTCATTTCAACTATTCAATAACTGTGTCACTTTTTTACATATTGCTCATTAAGAGCCATTCATAAGATTGTGTATAGATGCCTTTTCCTGTATGGTTTCAGTAGGACCCTATCCTCAAATGGCTAAATAGGACTAGGTCACGTGAAAAAGCTCTGGTAAAGCCACTCTTCATAGCTGCTCTCAAACTTTACCACAATCTGTGAATTCCTTTCCACATTCTTGATGTAGAGTAGGCAACTTCATCTTCTACGGTTTTGTTCTCGTTTTCTCAAGTTTTCAGTACTTCTTTTGTTGTTGATTTCTTTTCCTCAACCTACTACCAAATTTAAGCCATTTTCTTTTCTTTTCTTTTTTGCTTGAGACAGTCTTGTTCTGTTGCCCCAGCTAGAGTGCAATGATATGTCATCATAGCTCACTGCAACCTCAGACTCCCCGGCTCAAGGAATCTTCCTGCCTCAGCCTCCTGAGTAGCTGAGACAACAGGCACACACCATCACACCTGTCTAATTTTTCTATTTGTAGTAGAGACAAGGTCTCACTCTTGCTCAGTCTGGTCTTGAACTCTTGAGCTCAAGCAATCCTCCTGCCTTGCTCCCTGAGTGCTAGGATTACAGGTATGAGCTACCATGCCTGGCCTTAAGTCATTTTCAATACAAAAGAAAACATAGTCTATTTTTGGATTTTCCTAGCTTTCAAACTGTCACTCCTACCCTTCATCTCTAAATTAATTGAAAAAGTGATAACATTTGCCCTTCAGCCCATGGTGTCTGTCCCATTCATTCTCTTGAAACTCACTCCAACTGCTAAGGCACTTGGCCTCTTTTTAGTTCTCAGTGAACTGTGGCATTTGATGTTGACTGTTTTTCCTTCTTGGAACTCTCACCTTTCTGTTTCCTTGAGGCTGTGCTTCTCTGGGTGTCCTATGTGGTTGTTGACTTGCTTTTGGTCTTTCTCATAGCGTCTTCTTCTTTCACCCAAGTTGGGAATATCAGTCATTTACAATCTTCTTCTCACCCCATTGCTCTTAGCTATGAATCTTGCTTTCTAACTCCATTCTACATGCCCATCTCTAAAGTTATCTGTGTTGTATCCCACTGGTCCAGCTGTAAAACTGCCAACATGTATTTTCCTAAATAAAAGATGTATGCTTTCATTTTCCTTTGAGCTTGTGTTAGCATTCTGGTTGGTTTCTTTACCTTTAAACTTTCCTGTGTTCCTATCAGAATTATCTTTCTGAATGATAAATCATCACTCATGTAAAAGTCTTTAATGGCTCCCTGTTGCCTACAATTGACTGCAAAACCCTGAGTTTTTTCAATTCTCATGACAGCCTGATCCTGGTTCAAATTTCCAGGCTCATATTCATGATCTCTTTCATTCATTATTTCTGCCTTGCAAACTATGATCAACCACTTATTACCCGCTCCATGTAGGAGTCTAAAAGGAATCTCAAACAAAATGTTCCAACACCCTCCTCCTTCATCTCAGGAAATGGCAATGCTATCCTTCCAGTTTCTGAGGCTAAGGTCTTGCAGTCATACTTGTCCCCCTATTTTTCACACCCCTATATCCCACCCATTAGTAAATCCTTCAAACTATATCAAGAATCTGATCACTTTGATACTTCCACAAACACCATATTTTAAGTTACCATCATCTCTTCCTTGGATTATGGTATGGCCTCCAAACTATTGCTCTCCAATAGTCTGGTTCCAGACAGCAGCTGGAATAATCCTTTTAAACTGAAAGTCAAACCAAGCCATTCTGCTCAAATTGCATTCCATCTCACTTTGTAAAAGCCAAGGCCAAGGCCCTGCAGGTTGGGCTCACCCTGTAATCCTAGCACTCTGGGAGGCCAAGGCAGGAGGATCACTTGAGACCGGGAGTTCGAGACCAGCCTGAGCAAGAGCGAGACTCCATCTCTACTAAAAATAGAAAAAAATTAGCCAGGCGTGGTGGTGTGCACCTGTTGTCCAGCTACTGGGGTGGCTGAGGCAGAAGGATTATTTGAGCCCAGGAGTTTGAGGTTGCTGTGAGCTAGGCTGACACCACAGCTCTCTAGCCCGGGTGACAGAGTGAGACTCTTTCTCAAAAAATAAAGCAAAGTCCAAATACAGTTTACAGGTTCTGTTCTGCTTCCCTGTACCCCTGCAACCTCATTCAGTGCACTATACTCTGGCCACACTCTTCTCCTTAAATGAGGCAAACATGGGTCTGACTCAGGGTGTTTGCACTTACTGTTACCTCTGCTTGGAATACTCTTATTTATCCATATACCTCCCCCTCTCTCTTCCTTTAGGCTGTAATCAAATTTCATCTTACCAGAGAGGCCTTGCCTAACCACCCTATACAAAATAGCAACTTCCCCGTTTTCCACAGTTTCCAATCCTAACTCTCTTACCTTGATGTATATAAGACAAACATACTATACTATATATACTAAACATTTACTTGTTTATTTATTTTCTATTTCCCTTTACTAGAATGTAGCCAGAGACCTTAACTGTTTTGATTATTGCTTTCTCTTGAGCATAGCCCAGTGCCTGGCATACAGTAGGTGCTTAATGAATGTGTTGAATAAATATGAATGAGATCTCACAGCTCCTTAAGTGGTGAAGCCAGGATTGAAATTTAACTTTGTCAGACTCAGATGACCACACTGGCATTATTTCACACTGTTTGTTTATGAAGCTCTGACCTTTCAGATGGAATAAGTGTGTTCCATAATCCTTATATACCTCTATTACATTGCTATATATACATTGGTAGATATTCTAATATATCCCATTGCTATTACTTAGCAAACTGTATTGTGATTATAATTACATGTCTTTTGTAGTATGTTTGCTTTCTTTGTAGCATGGAAACCACATCTTATTGACATCTCTTGGGCCTAGTATGATCAATAGTAGGAGCTAAATATTTTTTCCTTTTATTGAATGAATTCAGAAAGGAGGAGTCTTTTATGCTGATCTTACTTTTTACTAGTCCTCCCCAAAGGAAATGATTTTTGTTCCTTCCCTGATCCAGCAACAAGAAGCTGGAGAGATCTGTGCCACCGGGCTCATTATGTTGCTTACTCTACTAGGCATCAAGCAGTTGCCACCATGAGACAAAAAGTTCTCCACTTTAATTTTGATTTTATGAAATGGCAAAACTGTTGCAAAGGATTTCTCTGGAGCTTTGTCATTTACGACTGGAGCAGATAGAAGAGACTGAGTTAAACTTGGAGGAGGTGTTCCCAACACACAGTCTTTGTGTAACCAAACAAATCCCTTGGTGCTATATTATCCACCCCTCCTTTGTTTCTGGGAGATAGCTCTTAATGTGTTTTCATCATTTTGTTGTTATTTTAGGTCTCCTAATAACTTGGTATTAATAATGTCTTCCTATGGGTCCTGCATCTTGGTAGGGAGCTCAGAGAATCGTGCTTCTGGGATGTCGTGAAGTATGATGGGCAGCTGCGTGCCTTCTGCAACCCAGAGGTGTAATTGGTTCAGAGGAAATACATCTTTGAGGCTAATATTACCTGTCTTTCCTCAATTCCCTATATAAATATGTTTGCAGATATTACATTGATGATTGGAAGCTGTCAGGATACATGCACAATAATGTGGTTAAAGGATATTAGGCAAGCTTTTTCAAACACTGAGAAGCCATTCTGATTAACCTGTTCAATAAAAACTTTGAAGGCAATATATTCATAAGCATGTATTTATCTCCAGCCAAGTAATTAAAATGCCAATCTTCTCTATAATTTCAGAGATCTCAGCCTCCTTAAAAAGCCCTCAAGAGCCCCACCATCATTATTCAGGTAGGATGCATGTGCACATAGACGTGTCAACTGAACTAAATGTCTGTGATTCTGCCTTTGTAAACAGAAACATTGATGAACTCTGTATTATTTGTGTGGTTCCCAACTTGAAAACTTGTTCCCTCTAATGGGAAAAACCTTCAGATTTCTCACTTTGCCATTGACTTGGGAAAACAAGTTTTCAGGATTTAAGAAAATTTAGATTTTTTTGAAAAATGTTTATATTGGCAAGTTCCAGGTTGTGAAGGTGAAAGATGACCTCGGGATCTAAAAATTCTTTACAAGCTCAAAGCCAGCCCCAAACCAGAGATTTCAGGGTTTTGTATTGGGGGAAAAAAACAGACCTGAAAGTTGCTGTTTGAGGCATGGTTTCGTACGTTCACTGGGCCCTCGGTGAACATGACCACTGAATGCATGCCAATCCCACGGAGTAAGTTCAACAAAGATGTTATTAAACAAAGATGTTAAGGGTCTTGACTCTCTTAAGCAACAGCACTTCACAGTGCTTCAGTTGTCTGTCTTTCAAAGTGGGAATAATTGTACTTGCCCTTCCTGAGAAACAGTCTGCCAAAGGGCTAGTTGAGAATTAAGAGGAAAACACTTTGAAATGCAAAGCAATATAAAACCAGCTGGACTTGTGCCATTAGGTGGTTCCTTGGGGGGTCATTGCTCTTAGTGTTGGATGACATAACACACGGGCGAAGCTTTTACACCATCTGAAGCTTGGTACATGCGTAAGAGCTTATTGGAGCTATAATTACTGTTATAATTATATCAAGGTCATTTGTTCAGGGGCCAGTAATAGACTGTCTTACCCTGAATTCCCCTCTGTGGTGAAGTGTTTCAGAGGATTTCAGCTTCCTCATTCTAGCCTCTTGTAACTGGGCTTTTCGGCTCAGCATTTATCTATTATTTTGACTCCGATTGCCAACTTAAGATTAAGTCTCTGGTGAGGAATACAGAAACTCATAGCGACTCTGATCTGTTAGGGTATGGCTCATAAAAGGAAAATGCACTTACTTCAGTTGCTTCTAATTAAAATTGGTCTTCAGTGCTCTCTGGGAAAAGAAGGTGAACTGCACAAAGTGAACAGTAGGTGTCTCCACAGTCCACTGTGCGTTGGATTTGCTTCGGAAAAGGAAAGCCAGAGAAGGAAGAACACAGATTAAAATGCCATTTAAAAGAAAGTCCAACCTATGTATGGATTAGTATGTGATTTGGCATTCAGGAGAGTGGAGGTGATAGCTCTACCTCAGACCATGTGATATAATCTCATGTAAAATGTTTCTAAGACTGGGATATGCTTCTTAAGGCATGGTTTGTTTTTAAAACCATATTACAGATAACATTTTTGATAATGGCAAACATAAGGGGGTCTTTGAAATTAAATATTTTAGCATTATCTGAATATACTGATGTGGAGAGTCTTTCTGTAAATCCAAGCCACTGGTGCATACTTAAAATAGGAAATCTCTTTTTGTTTGCAGCCATTGAAAGGAATAATTTAATGAGGCTCTCTCAGACCATACCATTTACGCCAATCCAACTGTTTGGTGAGTAGCACTTCTACCTTCCTGAGGCTATGCTAGGGCAGAGGCATAACCATCTGAGTAAATCAAAGGAGAAATCACGTTGCCTCATTTTAGCTGAAAGTTTTGTTTTGCTGATGGTTATAGTTCGGTGAGATTTATTTCCTAAGACGAACACTCTTGTTAACTGCCACGGCCAGCATTGTAGGGTCAAAATCGAATACTGTGGGGATGGGACCGATGATGAGCAGCAGTTGGGAAGAAAGCAATAATGTTGCACCTGGCATCCGCTGACTCAAGGCTGGAAGTAAGTAGGAAAGAAAAGAACAAACCAGCCATGCGTAATAAGCACAGAAGAAAGCGATAAATGTCAATACGGTGAAAGCCAACAGGCATATGAAAAGAAATGCTTTGTGTATTGTTTTTTGTTTGTTTGTTTTGTTTCGTGTACACTAATTGCTCTTACCTCAGACCGCAAATGCCATTTTTAAAGACTGGAGCAGTAAAGAAAAACAAGTCACATTAGCCAGGGCTACTAAAGTTTCTCTGTCTGGCAGGAGAAGGGGTGAGACAATTGACAATATAAAAAATGTCCCCACACTGTCCTTGATCTTGGTTCTCCTCACATTGTTCACATGCGGGGCAGACCAGGTTGGCTTCTGAGGACTAATGCAGATGCCTTTTCCTTCCGCTTGGCTTCATGGCTGGTTTTGCAAATCAATAGTTCTGCTCTACAGCCTTGAGGGGTTTAGAATGCCAAAGAGATCTAAAGTGGCATTTATTTATCTGGGCACCAAGAATAAATATTTGAAAATATGTTACTAAGCATTACCTAGATGTGTTTATTGGTAAGGAATTAGGTGCAAGAGTGAGGGAATGGAGTTCTTTCTCGGTAAACCGGTACAGTGTTCACCAAAAAAACTCATTTGAAGCAAAGGTGTAAGGAGGAAAACACAGCCTCGACAGAAGCTGTGTATAGATTTTGTTACCTCTGTTAATAAGTATTTAACACATTGACTGCCACACTAGAAAAAAAATCTTTTCCTTTAGGGCCATGCTGTTTTATTACAAAAATAGAATAAAAACTTCAAAAACAAAATGATCCTTTCTAATTTAATGAAAAATTTGTTATTTTTTTTATTGTTTTCTGTGTGCATGAGTTATATGCAACTTGAAAAATAGTTCACACGGCTCCCAAGGTGAAGAGACATGTGAGTTACATATGTTCCACGAGGCCCTGGTCTCAAAACGAGTGTGAGTTAAATACAACTCAGGTGGCAGTTAATGTGTTAACCCTGTATTGGTAAAGTTTAGGCTCAATAAGAATTGCTCCCTGTTCAACAGCCTAAAAGTAGGTACTCTATAACAATTAAGTAGTATTTTGTATCTGAAATTCTCAAGTGGGATTGAGTTTGTATCCAAGGTTCTAGTTCACTTTAACCATGTTAAGCTATTTAATCTTTACAACGACCCAATGAAATGGACATTATTTTCATTCCCATTTTACTGATGAAGAAATTGAGGCTTTATGTAATTTGTCCCAAGGTGCAAAGGAGAGAGGGAAAGGCTCTGGAGTGTGACCTTGGTACTGTCTGACTCCAGCTATGTTAAACCATGCATTCTTGGTGGTGTAATATCACCCAAAGGGAGCCAAAAAAAAAAAAAAAAAGCCAAAAAAAATCTTTGTATTCTTTTTTAGGTATAAAGCATAGCGCTACATATAGTACCTACGCAGATAGACAGTAATTTTTAATACAGCATAAAGATTTCTAATCCAAAAATTCAATACCCCAAATTCTCCCAAATCTGAAACTTTCTGAGTGCTGACATGATGCTACGAGTGGAAAATTCCATACCTGACCTCATGTGATAGGCGGCAGCCAATACACAGTCAAAAGCTTGATTCATGCATGAAATTGTTAGAGATATTATATAAAATTACCTTTAGGCTATGTGTAGAAGGTGTATAGGAACCATAAATGAATTTTGTGTTCAGAATTGGGTCGCATCCCCAAGATATCTCATTATGTGTTGCAAATATTCCAAAAATCTGAAAAACATCTGAAATTTGAAGCACTTCTGCTCTCAGACATTTTGGGTAAAGGATACTCAACTTGTATTAATATGTTATGGGACGAGCAATTAGAAATATGTCTAATGAGACTCCTTAGGGTGATGATAATAAACAAAGACACGAGGTTCAACGGTCTCTTTTAGGAGTGTTTGTCTTTAACAAAAGAAGCATATTCTTACCACTTCGATTTTGTTTCTGTCCAGTTATTGTTTCTAGTAAAAACAACTTAATTCTTGTGTATCTTCTGGCACTCTGTCCCTTTTCTACCTTCCCAGATTTACTAGACAATAAATAACGTGGAAGCATGGTCAGATCCTTGTCCTTATTCTGCTCTAGTCCCTGATGGTTCCATTCCCTTGTGATTATTTGGGCAACTGAACTGATTCTGCACTGATATTGGGGACACTGTCCATGTTGCTGACACCGTGATCCCATTGAACCCCTCACCTTCCTCTTTGTAGCAGGAGAAGAAATAACTATCTACAGGCTGGAGGAGAGTTCCCCTTTGAACCTTGATAAAAGCATGTCCTCTTGGTCCCAGCATGGGAGAGCTGCAATGATCCAGGTGCTGTCCCGAGAGGAGATGGATGGTGGCCTCCGCAAAGCCATGAGAGTCATCAGCACGTGGTCTGAGGATGACGTTCTCAAGCCAGGACAGGTTTTCATTGTGAAGTCCTTTCTGCCTGAGGTTGTGCAGATGTGGCATAAAATCTTCCAGGAGAGTACTGTGCTTCATCTTTGCCTCAGGGTAAGTCTGATACTCAAAGACCCATAGTCCAGATGGACAGGTCACAGAAAGGAGGTCTGGCTACATATTTATCTAAGGCCATTATCTCCAACCCAAAGGGGAGCCCATTATTTTTTAGAGGTAGTAGGTTTTGTTATTTTCACTTTGTAGGGCTTTTGCTTTTGGGGTGGGGAGTGGTGGGAGCTGAATAAGGCTAAAAAAATCACATTTGGGCAAACTCTATGATCATAGGTGTGTGATAGTAAACCAACATTTTTTTAATCAATGTTACCTATTTTGTAGGAAATTCAACAACAAAGAGCTGCTCAAAAACTGATCTATACCTTCAACCAAGTGAAGCCACAAACCATTCCCTACATGCCAAGGTAAGGAGATCTTGGCACCCTGGTCCTTCATTTTAGCGGGGATTTCTATCATTCTCTTTTCAGCCCATTGGTCATGAGAAATCAGACCCATGGGGAAGTTCCCTATCACCTTATTTTTGGGTTCTTCCTTCCATAATTTTGGAGACTGGTAGAAGGGGAATTAGATGTTCTAGCCAATTAGCCAATACCTTGGCTTAAATCACTGAACTTATGTGAGTAAAAAAAGTTCAGGCAGAGCCCATGACTAACATTTAAATTATGTGAAACAGACAGATCCTAGGTGTAGTTACTAATGTCCAGGAGCATTATGGCAGGAAAACATTTCTATTTTAAGCATGGTTTCTTCCCCCAATATCTTATAGAAATTAGGAAGTTTGTAAGAATGAACTCTTCTTACTTTCACTTGAGTGTCTCTGTACACTTGGATTCATTTATTGAGACAAATCATAATTTGGTGCTGAGGACTTACAGTAAAGCTTTATTGTTTCATTTACAAGGAACCTTATAAAGCACAGTAGGAAAAGCTGGATCTGGTACTCATAAAAGAGTTGGAAAGTTCCCTCAAAGGGAAGTGAGGTGGGTAAATGTGGGGAAAAACTCTTAATCTTTGCATCCCATCTTTCCATAAAAAGGGAAAGGGCATGTGCATTGAGGCTGCATCAGACTAGCATTAGGTAATCTTTCCTGCTACTGACTTGCAGTGAGACAAATACTGCTTTTGCTGTCTCATGGGGATTCAATGGCCTCTTTTTTCCTGGCAGGTTCCTGGAAGTTTTCTTAATCTACTGCCATTCAGCCAACCAATGGTTGACCATTGAGAAGTATATGACAGGGGAGTTCCGGAAGTACAACAACAACAATGGTGATGAAATCACCCCCAGCAACACCCTGGAGGAGCTGATGTTGGCTTTCTCTCACTGGACCTATGAGTATACTCGGGGAGAGCTTCTGGTTTTAGATCTGCAAGGTGATTGATGATGTAGGACTTATAACAAGCACGAGGCAAAGTGTAAAGAGATCTTGTAAGAACCAGGATGGGCAACGTATGGAGTTGCTCTATCTAGCTTTGAAGGGACGTGGGGACATTTATTTCAGAGTCACTGTACAGTAATGACCATGGTACCTACTTTGTTTTCTCCCACTTAGATAGAGTGAAAAATGTAAGCAGGTGATTAGCTGCTTAAAATTTAAAGACATCTGAAATTTTGAACTAAATGGAAGAGTGATTTTTGTACTAATTTTTTCAGTTTTATGCCTTTACCTTAGTCGTAGGTTCACAGTAAAGCTTAGGTGTATATTTAGTATATATAGGGAAGTTTAAATTCTGGGTGTTTTTCATGATTTTAAGATCATTGCTTTAGCAATTTATAATTTAGCTTGCTCTCTTTGCTGTGTCCTTTGATACAACGGTTTGTGAAAGTATGGACTCAGTCTGAGAGAGGCAACACAGTGCACTCTTATTTAAGGGAAACTTTTGATCAGCTCATCTCTCTACTATCAACACCTCACAGTGACTTATAATCCTACAGCACAAACAGAGTATCTCCAGTAGGCTTTCTGTGCTAGAATAGAACAAAATATGTATTAAGGCCAAAGTTTAGTCCTTGGGCTCACTGACTGGGGCTTAGGTTTTAAATAAGGGATTTAGCCCAGGAACTTTCATAGAAGTTATCTCATTTAATCCCAGAAGCAGCACCTTGAGGTAGATATTATGGGGATATTTGGGCCCAGAAAGTTTAAATAACTGGCCCAATGTTGCACAGCTGCTTAAGGGGGGGAGACAGGATACAGACCTAAGCTGGTTTGACCATCCACACGTTCTTTTCTTTTCACTGTACTATCTTTTATTTCCTTAAGGATTTCATACCTAGAGGCTATAACCATCTTATGGTTCATTTAAACAACTTGGGCCTTTTTCTTTTACTCTCTGACTTCCCTAGCTCTTCAGTTCTGGGAGTCTAGGCTGAAAGCGAGGCTTGGAGGCTGGGAAAAGTGCAGATAAACAGACAGTCCTGAGGCATCGTAAGCAAAGTCCAGTAAGACTGCGAAGTCACATTGATTGAAATTTAAGTCACATGCTCAAGGATGCATAGGCAAGTTTTAAACTATATATGAATATTTCTGTCTTTTGAGATTTCAGCTGTTCACAGGGTTGAATTATATTTCTAACCCTCAAACACATTATTTTAGGAAGCAATATAAACAAAGTTAAAATGACCAAGATGATTCAGCTTTTAAACCAGCAAGTACTTGATCCATATAAACCCAGAGCGTTGATGCCCAAGGGCATCTGTTTTTGCAGCTCAAGTTGGGGAAAGATTGTTTTCATCTGTACTTGACTGTTTGTGCTTTGAGCTTTGGGTGGAGTTGTTTAAAAAAGAAAAACAGAAACAAAAAAAACAACCAAAGAAAAACTTTAAGGAATTAATGATGACTCTTCAGTGTGTTTTGTATTCCACTTAAATAGGTTTTTGTTT
The DNA here is from genome assembly GCA_008750895.1 of Mirza zaza. Classification (NCBI taxonomy): domain Eukaryota; kingdom Metazoa; phylum Chordata; class Mammalia; order Primates; family Cheirogaleidae; genus Mirza; species Mirza zaza. Next base: position 101,665 of record VSMD01081360.1, on the reverse strand, counting down.
AATGATGTTTATGTTTGGGGATTTTTATGTTTCTTAGTAATCCAAAGTGACATTAAACAGAACAAATGCTGTGTTGATAGTCTTGGGGGGGAAAGGGAATTAACTTTATTCTTTTACTGGGCAATTATGTGAATTGCAGAAATAGGCCACTCCAAATAAACTATGTCAAAACATTGACCTTCAAAGAAGGGAAGAGTGGACATCATAGAATGAGCAAAATGAAATTTGAGGTACTTATCGGAGAGTATTGACCAATTGGATAGGCCTGAATTTGTGGAAGAAGTGAATCCTATAATAGCAATTATAAACAGTTCTGCTACTACTACTATAGTATTGGCTAACATTTACTAAGTACTTATTTTGTGCCAGCCACTTGACTAAAGGCTTATGTGTATTATTACATTTAATCCAAACCAACTTGGAAAGGAAAAATGGGGAAAATATAATGCATTTTAATGTCGCTTAAGAGTTTTTAGTTCAGTTTTGTATTGTATTCATTTTTTTGTATTTCTGGTCTTTGGAGAGACGATGTGCATCGTCTGGGTGGTGGGAGTGCAGGTGGAGAGGATCAAGGGCAGCAGTGAGGAGGAGGGCTCAGGAGTTGCAGTGGTGGGTCTGATGCCCGCCCCACCATGCATTAGCTGCATGATCCGCAGAGCTACCACCTTGAGTTCCACTTCTCTCATTTGTAAATGGGGAAAATATTATGCACTCAAGTCGCAGGGTTGCTAAGGGACTGAAATGAGACAAATTCCTGACACGTAGCCCTGAATAGATGTTATTGTTTTTGTTAGTATTGAATCTCTGTGTGACTCATTAAAATGGAGGTTCATCTGCAGTTGTGGGGACTCTACTCACAGCTGAGTGATGTTGGTGGTACTGCAGGGAGACTCCAGCTTCGGCTTCTGTAGAATAAGGACCTGATTAGTGTGCTGTGGCTCCCCACTGCTTTGAGGGAAAGGAGTGAGAAATTACTGGGGTAGTCTATTCTTTCACTTTCTTCTTTTCTTCCCCTCTTTGCTTTCTTTCAAGGGAGTGACAATCATTAACCCAGAAGCTGCCACGCCAGGCCAGGAAGATGTACTCTAAGGAGAGGCGTGACCAATTTCCAATCACTTGTAATTACACTGAAGTTCTCTGGTCTCTTTCCACTTAAAAACCCTACGTGTGAGGGCCCGAATCATCATCATTACATTTAAAATCCAACATTTAATTCCCAGCAATGGAAATTAAAAATAATTGTATTTCAAATTATAGTGGTTCATAGTGTTTTTTTTTTTTTTTTTAGCTCATTATTTTTCAAAGGTCTTCTGGAGATACTAATTCTTTATTCAACAAAATAGTTTCCAGAATAAGTCAGCATTAGCATCAACGTTGTGAATTCTGGTGCTACAAAGAAGGTCGCTTCTTTCCATAGATGTAGATGTAGCCAAAGGTGCTTTGGGTCACAATGTATATCTCTGAGTTTCTCATAAGGGCCTGCTGTATATCCTCTGGGCATGGGCATTTACTCTGGTAAAGCTGGCAAAGAGATATCATTGGGATTTTTAGATGTAAAAATGTCTTATTTTTTCCATATTTTCCAAATATTAAGTAGAATATGTGGATAGTAGGAGCTCTGATGTTAAACTTTGCCAATTTGGTGATTTCTGTGTACCTGGGAGAGACAGCTGGTAGTGCGGCATGATTGTGTGAATGCCATTGGTACTATTGGATCTCTGACTTGCTCTCTAGTTTTCATACTTTGTAAGGTCCTTCTGCCACTTGAGGGCCCCAAAATATGTATTTATTGGCTAATCTTGAACTGTCAGGTGGGGTTTAGGGACATATAGGTTTGTGGCTACTCCTTACTCTCATTCTTATAAGGGGTTCTGTTCGTTAGAGAACCTAGTGATGAGATAATTAGAAACATGATTTAACCAGTGGTAAAAAAGTAAAGTTTCACTTCCCAAGAGGTCTTTGATAGAAGAAAGATAATAAAAATAAGTTAATGTTTTTTAGCTTCCTATGGGTCGGATACTTTACCAAGCAGTTTGTGTACAATGATTCATTTAATCCTTTCAGAAACTCTGGAAGACAAAGCCTTATAATTATTCACACTTTCAGATGACAAAACTGAGATTCAGAGAGGTTAAGGAAGGTATCCAGGCTACACACCTAGAAGGTGATGGAGCTGTGAGTGGAACTCGGATCCTTTCACTTCTGCCTCACGAGCAACAAGATTTAAACTAAACAGGCTGATGTGATTTTGATAGACCTTTTTTTGTTCCTACAAAACTTCCTTTTTCGTAATTGACATTGCATCTTTAGGTACTGTGCATATTCCTAGTTTAAACTTATAGTTTTCTCAGACATCAGCTTAAATCTTTCATTCTTGCTGTAAACTTCAGGCTTAAAGTTAGGTCTGCACTTAAACAGGTAAAGGATTTGTAGCCTTTAATCTCTCTATTGATGGTGTTAGGGTCATCTTTCTGTCTGTTGTTCTGTTTATTTTCTCCATGGTTAGAAAAGCAGAGTTTCTCTTATATATGTGATGAGAAAAATATAAAGAGCCCAGATTCTTCCTATGACTTTTTGTTTAAAAAGAATAAGGGCAGAACAAAGCATGTTTTGCACACTTGCCCCTGTGCTTGTGTTTCAGCCTGTTTTCTCCACCCCTATTCAAAATCAGTGCACAAAGAGATTCTAAACCAGGGGTTATGAAACGGTCCCGGGATAGAATTCAGAGGGTCTATACACTTTGATGAGAAAATACATTACACGTTTATTTTCACTAAACTGTGACTGAAATTCATCATTTCCTTCAGTTGTGTTGTAGACCACAAACCACAGTGCTATTAGTGGTACCTGTGATTGTTTGCAATAGAAATTATAGATATTAACATAGCATTTTACAATGTTAGCAGATATCTCAAAATACTGTTTATATTTGCCACTTCTTGGATGTTATAGTAGTTAATAGGCTTATGCTAGATCCTGTTATTTAGTGTATTAATAAAGAAGCCTGTGTATTCCAATACAAGTATATAAATATTTTGATAACTGTATTTCAACATTATTGGTTTCTTTTATAATCCTATGTACTTAAATTATGCATTTTCAAACATTATTCTGAGAATAGGCTCCCTTAGTTTTACCAGACTTACAAACAGGGTCATAACACAAAAACATTGAAAATTCCTATTCCAAGATCTAGATTAACTCCATGGTATTTTCCTAAGGAAGTCAGTTTCTTAGGGTAAAAGTCTATAAGGATGATAGTTTCTTGTGAAAATTTAGCATATTGTAAAACATACTAAACATAGCAAAAATCTTTTAAAGAAAAGATTAGAAAACATGAGTTTTTTTAAAAAAAACTTAGAAAACCAGAGTCTTTTCAATAAGTAGAAATACATAACAATGTTATAAATTTTGTATAATTTTTAAATAATCTTTACACAAAGCTGGTCTCTTTCGAGCAGAGAGCCAGTACTGATTAGAGAATGATCTCAGAAATTGCACAATTTGGATTGTACCCAGATGGTACATTCACCTGTCTAACTGGCGGATCTAAAATGCTACCACCATTGGAAATCAATCTCCTCACTGTTTGCATTTTACAAGATTCACTTTGCTCTCTGTTTTGATAAATTTCAGCTTTAAATTGCACCTATGTTATTCTTTTAGGCTTTGGTGTCATTTTTTAAAGGGTAAATTTTATTGAAGACTAACATACATTCAGAAGAGTGCATGTAGCATAAGCATACCTCTCAAAGAATTTTCACAACTGAGCACACAGGTATAACTAGCACTCAGATCAAGAATTTAGTGTCATTTTTTATTCTACTGTTTATAAATGCTATATATATATATATATATATATATAGCATTTTATGTGTCTCTTTGATAGAGCAGAGGTTGACCTGCAAAACTATATAGCACTGTGCACCTTGCTGAGACTTGATGGAGTCTACCTAAGAAGACCACAGACTAGTGGGAGGAACACAAGCTTTGGCTCAGCTTCAATCCTGTTGTGACTACGCCTGGACTGTGCAGTCTCTGACAAATGGCATAATCTTTCTGAACGTCAATGCACTCATTGATGTAAATGAGAATGAAATGTAAAATAAGGATAAGTCAATAATACTCTTATGATTGCTAATAATTCAAGAAAAATAAAATTAAGAATGTCTAGTATATACAAATGAGAAATGAATGACAGATGCCACTATTGGTAACAGCAAACACTCCACTAAAACATTCATTCGTGGCCTAGAAGTTTATTATAACAGAGGGGATGGGGGAGACAGTGCATTAATGTAAATTTTCAAAGACTCCTAGACAATTTTTATAGTACATTTAATTTACATGATATGTAATTTACTACAGAGTGACTGTGAATTTTAAAATAAGAAATTAGGATTTAATTATTATCTTCTTGAATTTCTAAGAAAATGAAACTTCCATTTGCTAAATGAATTTTGTTTCTTCTTTTGAGGCGTTGGAGAAAATTTGACAGATCCATCTGTTATAAAACCTGAAGACAAACAGTAAGTTAATTTATGTGTTATCATTTAGAAAATTGCATTTAACACATTGTAAATGGTTTTTAAAAATAATTTATAAACATATATGTTTCTTGCCTAGATCCTAGAAAGGTTTTGAGGCAGCTCATGTATATAGACCCAATATAATAAGATTTTTCAAAAAGCATAGATTAGGGAATAGGGGTAAAAAAGAAAACATGGACCTAAAATAAGATTAAATCTGGAGTTAAGTTAATACACATAAATGGAAATTATAAGGACCAGTGCAGCAGTCAGAATTTGGTTACAGATTTGACTCTGAGTGTTCTAGTGGCTGAAACACAAGAAAAATATGGGTAAGCTTAGCCTCTATAGGCTGTGACATGAAAATAATCAACATCACAGGAGAAGCAGTTTCCTTTGTTGCCTTCACAATTGAGTCATTGCATCTTATCATGGGTGCTATCTTCCGTCACATGCTTATGAAATGAAACTGAGGGCATAAAGTGCGCTATTTAGTAATAGCAAATCTGAGATGCCAAAACAATGGGGCTTAAATATGAAGTATCAGATTATCTGAATTAATTTGTAGCTGAAGTTTAAATTATGTAAAGGGATGAGTCACCCATATGTCCTTGAATTCCCATGGGCATTTTATTCCATAAGCAAGTTTTTGGGAAGATTTGGCAGCAGAGAATCTGAGGTTATGTTCTTCTGTTAATGGTGGAGAAGGAAGAAGGGATGGTGTTAATTAAGCACTGATCAACATAGCAGACAGCAGTGGTTCCCAAACATGAGCTTGCATCATGATCACCAGGAGAGCTTGTTGAAACACAGATTGGTGGGCCCCACCCCTTGAGTTTCTGATTCAGTAGTTTTGGGATGGGACCAAATAATCTGCATTTCTAACAAGTTCCCAGGTGATTCTGATGCTCCAAAGACCACTCTTTGAGAACTGCTAGCACACAGCTTTTTTACATTTTAGTTGTCATAAATGCCTATACTTGATTCCTGGGTGTAGAAAAAATATATAAACTATATAACTGGGCACTGCCAATATAATACGACATGAAATTTTTACTTTCCTTCCCCCAGAAATCATATTATGTTCACTGCATGAATGCTCTGTTCTTTTATTTATTTATTTATTTATTTTTTGAGACAGAGTCTCACTTTGTTGCCCAGGCTAGAGTGAGTGCCGTGGCATCAGCCTAGCTCACAGCAACCTCAAACTTCTGGGCTCAAGCAATCCTACTGCCTCAGCCTCCCAAGTAGCTGGGACTACAGGCATGCACCACCATGCCCGGCTAATTTTTTTCTATATATATATTAGTTGGCCAATTAATTTCTTTCTATTTATAGTAGAAACGGGGTCTCACTCTTGCTCAGGCTGGTCTGGAACTCCTGACCTCAGCAATCCGCCCGCCCTGGCCTCCCAGAGTGCTAGGATCACAGGCACGAACCACCGCGCCTGGCCTCTGTTCTTTTAATGAATGATTTAATCTAAATATGTAGGTTTTTTTTCTTTTTTTTGAGACACAGTCTCTGTCACCAGACTAGAGTGCAGTGGTGTGATCACAGCTCATTGCAAACTCCAACTCCCAGGCTCAAATGACCCTCCTGCCTTCACCTCCTGAGTTGCTGGGATTACAAGCACGCACCACCATGCCCAGCTAATTTTAAATTTTTTTTTGTAGAAATGAGGGAGTCTCACTGTGTTGCTCAGGCTGGTCTTGAACTCCTGGCCTCAAGTGATCCTCCCACCTTGGCCTCCCAACATGCTGGGATTAGTGGTGTGAGCTACCACACCTGGCTTCTTAAATATGTAGACTTCTGTGGAAAGAGGTCCATCTCCTAAAAATGTATTACACATTTAACTGGACTAGGTGAGCTAGACAAGGTAAAAGTGATCCATATTACTTGTATGTATCTAATTTCTATGATATTTATTTGACTGTGGAGCCCATGTTGTAACCCTTAGGGTATACACAAAGACATTGTTATTTAGCTTTGCTAAAGTGTTTTTAGTTAAGGATATTGTTTCTTTAGTAGCCCTGTGTGCCCAAGAGTTAGTAGTAGGATACTTATTCTGTAAGTACTTTCTTTATAATTTTGCAGTAAAAAGTTTTTGCATATATAATGAACCAAGTTTATGTATACTGTCTATCATTTATTAAATTTTGACCTTGGCATATGTCATTTAATATGACCTGAATATTCCATCTTTTAGAATTTTAAAATTATATTATCCCACTTGACAGTTGAGTATTTAATTGCATTCCATAGGCCAGTGGGTCTCAATTTCTATTAAGGTCACCTGGGGAACTTTAAAAAAAAAAAAGATGCCCAGGAATGGCATCACATTAGAATCTCTGAAGATAGGGCCCTGATGCTTGTATTTTTTAAAAAGTTTCCCATGTGACTCTGTGAGCAACCAGGGCTGACAACCTCTGTCTTATGGCAACTTTTATTTTTTATGACTTGAGGATACTGGTGGGATGGCATCATTGTGGCCTTGTTCTGTGGGGTCACACAATTTTTGGGTGCAGTTGGTCCTCGTGGTCAAGAAAACAAGGAATGCTATTTTCTCATGACGCTGGGGAATTACATCTAATCAGTTTGATGAGGCTCACATTTTTGAACGCCCTCCGTGTTGAAGCCCTTGCTACACAAAGCCCGGGCCACAGATCAACCACATCAACATCATCTGGGATGTTGTCAGACGGGCAGAATCTCAGGATGCTCCTGAGACCTGCTGAGCCAGAATCTGAATTTTCACAAGATCCTCAGGTCATTGGGTGTAAATTAAAGTTTGAGAAGCACCCATTTAAGCAAGCATTTTTACGTAATTTATAATACTTTAGCCTTAGCAACCATGGACTAAGTAAGCATTTTCAATCCCAGTTCACAAATGAGAAAACTGAAGCTCAAGAAGATGGTAACTTGCCGAGGAGGAAAAGGGGGTCAGTGAAAGAAAGGGAATGATCCTCTACCAAAAGAGATGTTTTTGTGGTGTGAATTCTAATGCCCATTGTCTCTTAACTCTCCCCAAACTTCTGCCTTGGTTATTGGTAGTTTGGGATTATATCTTTTTAGCTTTACTGCCTTGATGATTTTGGGCATTTGACAAGTATGAGACGATGATGAGATGTTCTTTAGTAAATCTATGTATAGATGGCACTAATTAGCGTTTCCTCGCATGTGGAACCAAGCTACCACCTGCTTTTCCTGTGTTGTGAAAAATCTGGAAAACAGCTACTTGTATTTTTTTTTTTTTTAACTTGGTTATCTGAGACTGCAAAGCTCTAGGCATGCTGTAGGGTATAGATGCAAATGAATGTCCCTACAACCTCCCTTCCCTCTCCTCTGCACAGGGAGTAGTTGAACCCCTGATATATACATTGGTGGTAATTTTGATTATTTTGTTTTAACTTTTACAAAGCTCATAGAGGGAAATGATTTAGTGTCTCATTTTTTATCTGAGAATCAATGCTAACATCTCTACGTTGGGAGTTTTCGTGCTTTACTGGGAGGGAAGAAATGGCAGGTATGGAATTCAAATGAGTGAAATATTCCCAACAAGGTCATGCTGGAGAGACTACAAAAAAGGAATTCTTCAATTTAAACGACTAAAATAATGCCTTGGTTTTCACTTTATCAGCGTCAGAGAATTCTGGTCTAAATACCAAGCGAGTCTACTTTTTGCCACCTTCAGTTTCACCTTATTGAAGTGGTTCCTTACCAGATGGACCGAGAGAGGGGAATAGTTAACAGGAGGCAGCTTATGCAGCCGGGTAAATACCACCAGAGCTGTACTTTGTAAAAGCGATTGAGTGACCGGGAAAGTTAATCCTGGGTGTCTGTTCACTTTGTCTTCCCAAGAGATTTCCTCCACCTACTCGCCTCAGAGCAAAGAGGCAATCTGAGATCAAACTGACATCAGCCCTCATTCTGAGCTTGGCACATCTTCAGAGCAGCTACTGTTATTCTGCCAAAAGGAAGTGGAAATTGAGATAAATGTTTCAGTCCTCGGATGGAAAAAAGTCCATTTTTACACCACAATCCTTTTGAAAAACCGCATTCCTTAGAAGCGAAGTTTATTGTTTCCTTTTGTGATAGTTTGCTTCTCTTTTTTCTTAAGACGTGGTATTTAAGAGCAGTAATTGAGTTCAGATTTTAAAATGTGCTGTTTCCACTCTGCATGTCATTAAAATAAAATATTAGCATTCGTAAAGTTTCTTGGGAAGTGTTTCTGGTGTGCTGTGTTCTGGAAGTGTTTCTGGTTTGCCGTGTTCTGTGGTGTGCAAAGTGTCAAAGTCTGTGGAATAATGGTTGTACCTGATGTGCTAATGGGTGAACATTGATCTTAGAATCTGCTAGGGACCTATTACAATTATAGAATATTCCAAATGTGTCCTATATATACTGAGTCTATTTATAATTTTGTCATCTATATGGAGCATATGTAGTTTACTTCCACAATCACATTATCTAATAACCTAATAATAATCTAATAATCATATTATCTAATAATCCAGTAGTCTTGCCTTTCCAGAAAGAGGCTAGCTATATAGCAGTTTGCAGGGTAGAAAGTGGCTTTTGAAAGAGCCATGACTGCTGACTGGATCTAGGGTTTAGTCTGGTTTTTGTTTTTGAGGACGGTTATTGTAAGAAAAGTATTTGGGTTGGAGACAATGTATATGCATCTTTTTAGAAGGTGTGTTCCAATCGCAAATTTCTTTTACTTTATACCTTACCTTTGGGGTATTCTAGGAGAACATTTGGTAATGAATGTCATTCTCTCACCCCATATGCATTAAAAAGAGTTTTGCTGTATTTTGCCTTAACGTGGTACATGGAAAATTCACTGTTCTATCAGATTAGTGTTGAAATGCGTTTCACAGTAGGTCTCGGAGTTGGGTACAAAGATTTAAGTGCATTTGAATTTTAAATGTGCAAACCTAACATTGTTGCTTCCCCAAAGTGCTCTGTTCTTTGTTGGCTCCTTCGAGTTTACTGGGTTACTATGGGATACTGTTCGGTATCTCAGAGAATCCTAGTTGAGCTCCTTTTTCTTAGCTGTGATCTAATTGATATTCTGATATTTCCTCTAGATCAAGAGGAATGGTGTTTGGACCAGCCAATTTGGGGGAAGATGCAATTAGAAACTTCATTGCAAAACATCGTTGCAACTCCTGCTGCCGGAAGCTCAAACTCCCGGGTATGCCACCAACAGTTCTATTTTTCTCTAAGTAAATCTCTCATAGAACAACATCCATTGTAACCTGGGATAGAGTAGAAAATCTTAATCACATTTTTATCTCATTCGCAGTCATTCGCAGAGCCTGACTTTCTGACTGCAAAATTTTCAAGTCTCTAAAGGGATTAAAAGGACAGGGATTTACTTTAGGTTCTGCCAAAATGTGATAAAACAACATGGGGCCCGATACTTGTCACAGTCACTCTGAGGGAAAACTTTCATGGACTTAAATGGGGTGAAATCTGACTGAGGCAGGTCTCTGCCCCTCTGCTTTGGATCCTGCCCACTCCCAGCCCATGCTGCATCGTGTTGCCCACAGCAGTCCTTTTCTATTCTAATCTACCCACTGGACCCTTGGGAGGGTGTGGTATGGAGGAAAATAATGGCCATCAATTAAAATGATGCTAAAAACCTGCTACTTTAAGCATACATCGTAATACTTTTTTTTAAAAACAATCTGATTCGATAATATAGTCCATTTTCTCTGAAACCAATATCGTCGCCACAGAAAATATTCCTAATATAAAAGCAAGCAGCTGGAAGCCTGTGCCCTCCAAATTGGCAGTCCCAGCTCTGTTGCATTCTTTTCTTTTGTCTCAGAAGGGAGGCTTTCCATCCGCCTCAGCTTGCTCACTGTTTTTCTTTGGACACACCAAACTTGTCCTTAAAATGGGATTTCACATATTTTAAGTCGAGTAGCCTTTCCCACCTTCTAATAAATGATCACACCTTGAATTGGAAATCAGTAAGAGAGCACCAGCCATCATAACCTGGGATGGAGCAGGTGTAAAGTTGTAAGAAAAAGGAGCAATTTCTAGTCTTCTTGGAGTTGGAGATGGGTGAGCTCTTGTGGGTAAGACCTAGCAAAAGACTGGGATTTGGAGCAGGCCTCCAGGCCCAGTGGGAATACAGTGTGTCAGCCAGGGGTGGGGTGGGGGTGGGAGATGGGGAGATCAAACCAGAGCAGTCAAGGAGTGGGGGGCCGTGACTCTCGTGACTGCCGAGACTCACTCTTATAAATCACACACCAGGCCTGGGCAAAGAGACCAGCGCAGAGCTGAGCTGCCCACTGGCTTCCTCTCTGGTCAGAAGGAGCCCAGGGAGGGGCTGGGGCTGGGCTGAGGAGCACTGGGGCCTCCAGGTGAGGGCCTTGCAGGAGGCGGGAGCTGGCAGATATCTGAGTCATCCCATGATTGCAGGCTGAGTCCATCCATGAATTCCACATCCTCATGCACTGGCCTCTCCCCAGGTCTGATTCACTGTACCCTGGACAGGGCAGCTTCCATTCTTAAAGACACAGGGACTACGTCTGAAAAGCTGGGAGACAGGGAGACTCTAGGCATAACTTGCTGCTTCTAACCCTTGAGCCCACTTAACTGTTCTATAGGATTAAGGTTGAGATAATTTTTTTTATACTACACTGGTGAGTTTTGAGTGAGTAATTCAGTAATTTTTCCATCTCTAGACCTAATTTATGTTTCCTTTCAAAACCTTAGTTTTTAACTAACATTTAAGTAGAAATAAGAAATCTCCTCATTTACTCACACTTGGTAAGCTGAACAAAAAAAGAGTTTAGTCTGGCAAACAGGATTAGAGGCGACTTTTCTTTTTTGTTGATTATGCCTTATTTATTTATTTTTTTAAAAGAGAGGCAGTTTAGTGGAAAGGGCATGCGCTCTAGAGCCAGACAGATTGAACTCACATCGCAGTTCTGCTTTTTACAAGCTATGTGACCTTGGGCTTCAGTTTCCTCATCTGTCAACTGGACATAATAGCACCTGTCTTAAAGTTGGTGTGAGGACTTAATTAAGTGACATATGTATATGTTCAATAAATGTTGGTTCTTATTAAAATATAATATGGGCTAGGCATGGTGGCTCATGCCTGTAATCCTAGAACTTTGGGAGGCTGAGGCAGGAGTATTGCTTGAAGTCAGGAGTTTGAGACCAGCCTAAGCAAGAGCAAGACCCATCTCTACAAAAAATAAAAACATTAGCCAGGCAGCTACTGAAGCGGGCTGAGGCAGGAGGATCACTTGAATCCAGGAGTTTGAGGTTGCAGTGAGCTGCGATGACACCAGTGCAATCTAGCCTGGGCTACAGAGCAAGACCCTATCTCAAAAAAAAAAAAAAAAAATATATATATATATATATATGAAATATGTATTAGCTTATGTCCAGGCAATCCCCATTTACCATTAAAATTAATATAAGAAATATAGGTTTAAGGTTACCAAATGTAATCAATGCAGCACAAAAGGTGTACATTTAAAGCCCATTTTCCTCCATATCTTTCTCCCCAAAGTTACCCCTATTATTAATGTTTTCTTTTAATTTCTTTTTTCAAATGGAGAAAGGAGGCCTTAGGAAACATAGGATCTGATAGCTGGATGAAACTTTTCACACAGCACCAAACCGGAGGCATAGCTCTTGCAGAAAACTGACCACTGAGATCTGGAGCTGCCGTCAGCTGCCCTCCCCTCCCCGCCCGTCCCTCTGCAGTGGAAATGCCCCGTTTCCAGTGTGGCCTCCCTTTACTCTGGCCAGGTTGTGCCTCACAGGGTGTTGCATGTTGAATCCCTCTCCTGTCAACAGTGCCTAAAAGGCACAGGGGCATTAGAGCCGCCCGTGGGCATTGCGGTGGGAGGAGGCTTGGTTTGGGCACTGCCTGGGGTTTGAGTGCCCCGTGTCCATGGCCCGAGGAAGAAGAGACCTCTCTGAACACTTGGCAAAGCCTACAGTCCAATCTAGCTGCACGAACAGTAGCAGGTTCTTGGGGATCCACTATTAATTACCTTCCTACTTGTCTTCCTTGCAGATTTAAAAAGAAACGACTATTCCCCTGCAAGGATAAACTCCACCTTTGGACTCGAGGTCAAAGTAGAACCAGTGGAGGGACATCCAGCAAGGGAGAGGGCTAGAAATTCCCCAGAAGATCATACACGTCTGTGAAAGGGGGAGAAGCAAGCTGGCCATGTGCTGGCCCCTCCAGCCACGAGCTCTACGGTGACAGCCACTGGTTGATGCAACCGTGATGAGTCACGTCCAAGCCTCCGTCAGGACCACCTCACGTCGTGGGCTCCGTGGGACACGCCTTCCGAGCCTCTCTCTGCACGTGACCAAGGCATCCCTGGTGTACGATGGTTGGTTTTTCCTAGGTATCGACCTCTGCACCGGGCACTCTGCATCTCGATCCTCAAGTTCCTTGGGAAGACGCTTGGACGAGTCAGCTGGGAATGCTGTTCCCTTTATACCTCATTGCTTTAGCTGGTCACTTGGAACCCTTGCAGCACAATGCTGCACGCTAAAGCTAGGAAGATGAGTTTAATTTATTTTCTCACTGCATGTGCAGACAGCGCCCTTCCACCGCTATTCATCACCTCACCCCCAGGCTGTATTTATGTCTATATGTGTACAAAAAAAAAAAGTTATGTGACTCCCTCCTCTCCTCTGCACAGCATAGGACTTTGAATAGCAACAATAGGGAAAACAATGGAACGAGGGTGTCTTTGCACAGATTGGAGCACGCTCCTGCACAAGCTAACACATAAAAAGTTAGTATGCTGGTGAAATCTAGAGGGGTTTTGAGGTATTGTCAGTGAATCATACGATGCCTGAGTGTTTCAGGTTTTCCCTGAAAGAAAGGAAAAGGGAAATCTAAAACAAATGCCCTTGCATCTTTTCCTTTTTTTTTTTTTTTAATAAGAGAACAAAGCTATGAAAAACTGGAAATTCTTAAGAGAGGGTTTCCCTTCCCTTAAGCTCAGGGATATTATCAGTTAGAGTTGACTAAGTCAACTTTTAAAACACCGCTCCCTTTTCCAAAGTTGCGTATATAATATTGCGTGTTAAATTACCCTATGTCAGGAAGATGTGATTTCAGACTGAAAACAGGCTTCCCAGGTGTTTGCTTCCTTCCAGGTGCAGAGTTCCCATGCCTTAAAGAGCACTGTATGTATTTTAAACTACTGCCTGAGAACATGTTGCCAGTTTCCCATGAAGATCTCCTGGAAGCCACACTGAGTAGCATGTTTGGGGGATCAGTCCTCCCTCTGGCATGCTGGGCGGGGTTGCCCTACCTCCAAGCAAACATGAGCTCTTCACACAAGGAGAGGTGGAGGGCTGGGAACCTTCTCCCCTCTCCTCCTGCATCTCTCTCTCTCTCTCTCTCTCTCTCTCTCTCCTTTATTATAAGGTGCTCCAGTCTACGAGCAGCAAACCTCCTAGGCTTGAAAATTTTCAACTTAAGGGTTATCTTTGGTCCTTATGTTGGCTGACTTGCTGCTAAACCTGCTCTTATAATCTACACTCCTGTGTTCTTCGGTTATGCTTTGGAGGAAATGTTGCTTAGGGCGATGGAAAACCAAAAATTTAGTTTGCCGATGATTGTGTCTGATTCTTGTAAGTTTGAGTTACCCAAGGGCTAATTTTTTGTTTGGCAATGAGGATAAAATTGTTAATATTTTTGGGGGACTTAACAACTTTGTCCTTTTCTGTGAATCAGTAAGGAATCACTTGGTACTCATCTCAGTGCTGCGTTCAACTATGGGAAGAGGCAGAGTTTGCCTATCCAAGGGTCGAACTAAAGGCATCAATTCATTGGTCAATTATTTGTTACCTGGAATGGAACTTGAAAGCAAATACATTTTGATTTCAAATTTCTGTGGTGTGCTGTTTTGTTTTGTTTTAAGAAAAATCAACAGAGTAATATTTTTAAAAGGCAAATTGCTGGGCAGAGTCACTGTGGGATTGCTTGCATGCAAATACTGATGTGATATTCTTGGCTTTGAATGATTGGTGACCACAAAATAGTGTAGTATTCTTTTATTTAGTAAATTTTATTCAATAGATATTTATTAAGTGCCTTCTCCATACTTGATTAGTGATGAGGATACAGTGGTGAACGTAGCATTTCTTTGCCCTCAGAAAGCTCTGTCTCATGTTTCTTTTTGCTTGTATTTTGTTCCACATTTGGATTTCTAGTTAATGCTAAAAACAGAAAAATTTGACTTCTAGCCAGATGTTGAATCCAGAGATGTGACCCATACCCTATCTGCCAGTGGGCAGTACTGGGATAAGAGAATTAGAGCAAAGGAGAAGACATAGCTAGGGCTGTGGTTTTAGGAACCACCGAAGAAAAACAGATTCCATAATCCTCATCTGAACACAAAGCCCAGATCACAGATGGGATCTGCCTCTGGGGACCAGAGAAGTAGCTGGGTTCCAGAGCCTGCTTCTGCAGGCATCCAGGGCATTGGAGTTTCTTTCCAAGAGGCTATATAGGGTCCTGGAGAGACTTCTGTCCTATGCTGTCTTACAGCTTCTTATAGCTCTGGGGAATGGAATTAAATATAGTTTCTTGAGTGTTTCTTACCCTGTTATTATTTTCTGTGGCTTTTCAAAACAAGTACTAGGGGATGGCTAAGACTCCCTAACAATCATTGAGTCAA
The DNA here is from genome assembly GCA_008750895.1 of Mirza zaza. Taxonomy (NCBI): domain Eukaryota; kingdom Metazoa; phylum Chordata; class Mammalia; order Primates; family Cheirogaleidae; genus Mirza; species Mirza zaza. The sequence goes on along the minus strand of VSMD01081360.1, from coordinate 86,451 downwards.
GGCTTTGAAAAAAAAAATCATTTTTTTGGTGGTGGTTGTTTGTTACTGTTGTTTTAGATGAGACTGATGGTTCTGGTTCTACAAGTCATGACACAGATGCGCTTGTTATGTCTTGTCCTTCTCAACTGGTCACCAACATCTAGCACAAATCAAGGCACCTAATATGCTTTCGATAATATTTGTTGAAAGAAATAATAAAACTTTCAAATGCTAGTGGATTTCATTCAGTAGGTAATAAATCAGATTTGCATTTTTAATCTAGAAGGAAATGATTACCAGTTCCTTAAGACCCAACACAATTCTTTTGATCTCTCTCTGTTTTAATTTTCTGGGAAATAGCTTTTAACAACCTACACCTTGTCTATTGAATTCTCACCCAGTTCTTGCCCTTATCACCATTGGTGATAACGCCAGAGTGCAGTCCTTTACTGGTGACTATTGAAATGAGATGATAACTTCCCAGAAATGGCCTAGAAATAATCATCACTTTATTACCCTTTGAAAAGAAGATTGATAGAAAAGTCATTTGAAAGATGGTTCATTACCATGCCCTAGTATGATTTCTTTACTCACATCTCTCCAAAGCATGAGAAAGGGAGGATTATTCTCTGAGGTCGGAATTTGAAGGCTGTGTGTTTACCTCTTTGAAGTCTTGGTATTTAATTTTCTGTAGTCATTTCTTGGGCAATTTTCTAAGAAACTGGTTGAAGCTAATTTATCATAAGTTAAAGTCAAATGACAGAAAAGATTTTTCCCCTTTAACAGCATTTTATTCCACAGAGGTTAGCTTCTGAAGGAAAATGAGACTTAAATAGCATTTCAAATCTCCAGCCACATGGGTGGGTACACAGAATAGAAAGGATTCTAGAAACCACACTGATTTTTTTATTTAGCACGGTTATTATTTTGTGACTTTTCTTTCTAGACCATGATGTACAGATAAAATACTGTGTTTTTGTGAAACACTCTCTTAAAAATAATTAGGTAAGTTGCTTAATTTTTCAAAGAAAGACATTTAGTTCTCAAGGGATAACAAACCTTGGTCTCTATCATTCACAGGCTTTTAATATAACTTTATATAATTCATTTAACCTTTCTGTTAACCCTAATGCTGAAACGGAGATGAAGATACTTACCTTTTCAAATGAAGGTGAATGATAATGAGAGAACATTTATAAAGTTCTTTGAGAATCTCATTTAAAAGGCTTCTTGCGAGCATGGTATCCAGTTCAATAAATAATAAGGGATTTTCATTTTTGATATTATGTGATCATTATTTAATGTTTACAGAGGATGCTCAGTGGACCTATTTTAGTACAAACACAAAAGTGATTTCTGTTATTTCTTCCTTCCTAAGGGGAAAAAGCTCATTGCTCCTTTTTTGCTTTAAAACTTAATTAAATAGTTCAAAATTAGGAAACTCACCATTTCACAGTATGTCTTATTTATTTTGCTTTTTGATGGATTTAAGTTTATCCAGTTAATTTCTTTTGCCATTCTTTGCCCAAAGAAAGCCTTCCAGGAGAAAAGGCAAAAGCCCAAAGCTGGTACCATCATGGGTGACAATTTTGGGCATGATAAAAGAATAGGTTTAGAATCTTGATGCTTGTAAAACTTGAAGTTTTAAAAAAATTTTTAATTAATAATGATTTACATTTTGTCAGTATAAGGCTTAGTAATAAGAACATTCTTGCCTTTAGCTTGCTGGCATCTTCTTTTAGCAACTAACTTCCTTTAGAATTCTCATCTTCACCTAGTGGATTTTTTCCTTGTGAACCTTTAGAAATTCCATCTGGTAGGGCCAGGCATGATGGCTCATGCCTGTAATCCCAGCACTTTGGGAGGCCAAAGTAGGAGGATGGCTTGAGCTCAGAAGTTTGAGACTAGCCTGGGCAGCATAGTGAGATCCTGTATCTACAAAAAATAAAAAAAAATAAAAAAAATTAGTCATGTGTGATGGGGCATGCCTGTACTCCCAGCTACTTGGGAGACTGAGGCAGGAGGATTTCTTGAGCCCAGGAATTTGAGGTTGGAGTGAGCTGTGATCACTCCACTGCATTCTAGCCTGGGCGACAGAGTGAGACCCTGTCTCTAAAAACAAAATTCCGTCTGCTAAATTAGTCGCAAAGTCCTCACAAATATTATGGCGGAGCCTCTTTTGCTAATGACTGTCTCAAAGTGGCCATAATGGTCACTTTTTGTTGGAGTGATTTGGGGAAATCATCACTGATGTCCTGAGTTTGCACTTTGGCTTCGATGAATCTTTTGCTCTGTGTCCTATTGGTCACCGCCCACAGGGCGTGGAGCCTCAGGATGCTTTGGTGACCAAAAGAAACGCTCGGTGTGTTGCCATGTCTTGGACTTCCCTATTCAGCTTTGAAATTTTTTTGGTAAGGACTTGGAGAGGAGAGAGCTGGCAACAACAATGAAGGGGAGGATGAGAAGTAATGGTCAAGTGCATACGTCTGCTATGGGTGGGGTTAGAGAGTGTCATGGATGGTGGCAGGATTGGTGAATTGTTTTACTGAGGAAGTCCAGAGATGCATTCTGGAAGACTACATGTATGTTGCAGATGAAAACCAACATGGGCTAGGCTTCGTAAGATGGGATGTTTGCCTACCATTAAAGGGCTTTTGGGGATATCTTAACAGACAGGGTGGGAAGAGAAGTGTGCTGGTGATTTGTGGTTTATGTAACTGTTTGGTTTATATCCTATCTAAGAAATATTTTTTGAGCCTTACCACATGTAGTGCCCTGACACTAAGGTTAGACTTATTAGATAAGATCCATTTCTGTCTTCAAGGATCTTCAAGACAATTAAGGAGTTTACAATATATTGATCTGTCATTGCCCAGCAATTATAATCCTTGTAATGATAACTTTTTATTATTATTGTAAGTAACCTGTATTGAGCAGTCATTATGTCCTAGGCATTATGTGCTGGGCATATGTGTTAAATGTGCACTGTACATAAGTTCATTTAAACTGAACAATAACTTAATGAGCTAGGTCTATTATGCCCATTATAAAGATTTGAAAATGCTGCTTATATGTAAGTTGACTAAGTTGGCTACTAAAGAGGGAGCTGAGATTTAAAGTTAGATCAAATCAATGACGTAGAAGGCTATGTGATGCTAGCCAGCACACTTAAAATTACTGGAGCATGAATGTCTATGGTGTTTTGAGATATAGATTTGAAAATCAGTACCTAACTTAGGCCATTAGATGAAAAAAATCCAAACTGGGCCCTGTAGAATGTTTCCTGGTATCCTCTCTGCTTCTGTCATATCAAGGAAATCTTTCTTGGACAGTTAGTTATTGGCCATCTGTGGACCATGTGAGTTCATGGAAAAGCCACTCCCTGTTGATGTGTCATGAGGAAATGGATGGGTTCTTTTGAGCCTGGCATTGAATCTGCCAGTGAATTTATCTGCTTCCACTTGCAGTTCTCCCACATTTTTTTTTTTTTTTTTGCCTTCCTAAATGACTAGATATTTATTGGTCAGCACAACAATACTTACCATTTGATAGAATCTAGTGATAGGCTAGCTTATCAATATATAGTGAAAAAATAGAACCTATGCAAACTACAAAACTTTTATCATCTTGACCATCACACTGTGTCCCGGGAGACCTTGGAAGCTGGATTGCAATCAGGAAGTTGCATGAAGTACATGGAATCAGAACAAAGAGAGGTAGATAAATCACATTTTTAATAGTGTCAGGCTAAGACATCCTGTTTCATCTCATCTTCTCTGGAGAGGTGGGCCTGCCAGTAGGAGTGGAACACCCAAAGTTTGAAATACTTCAGACTCATTCCAAAGGATGCAACAGAATTTCAAGCAACTTTTAGATCAGCCTTGAGAAACAGAGACAAGGATGCGAAAATTTCTCTTTTTTTATCCTGCTTCTCTCCTCTTTCCCTCCTTCCCTCCCCCCCTC